>JANTPZ010153582.1:0-10174 GCA_025593235.1 Vachellia pachyceras | reverse complement strand
CACTGATCGACAAAGATTCGACGGATTTCTGAAAATCGGCCTAGTATTATGGATTTCAAACTTTTTCAAATGGATGTAAAGAGTGCTTTCTTAAATGGTTTCATTATGGAAGAAGTTTATGTTGAGCAACCCCCTGGTTTTGAAAATCTCTCCAAACCAAATCATGTTTACAAACTAAAGAAAGCTCTCTATGGTTTGAAACAAGCTCCCAGAGCTTGGTATGAAAGGTTAAGTAATTTCTTAATCAAGAAAGATTTTGTTAGAGGAAAAGTGGATACAACTCTATTCATTAAGCATTCAAAGTCAAATTTATTAATTGTACAAATCTATGTTGATGATATTATCTTTGGTGCAACTAACAATGATCTTTGTCAAGAGTTTGCCAAGATGATGCTGGGAGAATTTGAAATGTCAATGATGGGAGAATTAAACTTCTTTCTTGGACTTTAGATTAAGCAAAAGAAAGATGGCATCTTCATCAATCAGGCCAAGTATCTCAAAGAGTTGTTGAAGAAGTTTGGAATGGATCAATGTAAAAGTGCTGACACTCCCATGAGCTCAAATGCACTTCTTGATGCAGATGCAAATGGAAAGGACTATGATATCAAGAGATATAGAGGAATGATTGGGTCTTTGCTTTATCTCACAGTAATCAGACCTGACATTCAATTCAGTGTTGGAATGTGTGCTTGTTATCAAGCTGCTCCAAAGGAATCCCATGCTGAAAATGTCAAAAGAATTCTCAGATATCTAGCTGGTACCACTGACCTTGGATTATGGTATCCAAAAGGAAGCAGTGAAGAATTAATTGCCTATTAAGACTCTGACCATGCTGGGTATAAGACTGACAGAAAAAGCACGAGTGGCCAATGTCAATTCCTTGGTGGAGCTCTGGTATCCTGGTTCAGCAAAAAGCAATCAATGGTATCATTATCATCCACAGAAGCTGAATATATTGCTGCTGCAAGCTGTTATGCTCAAGTTTTATGGATGAAGCAGCAACTCCAGGATTTGGGAATGACTTTCAAGGAAATTCCCATCTATTGCGACAATACCAGCACAATAAATCTCTCAAAGAATCCTGTGCATCATTCAAGGACCAAGCATATTGATATAAGGCATCATTTCATCAGGGATCATGTGCAAAATAAAGATATCAAAGTTGAATTCATTCCTACTTATCTTCAGCTAGCTATATCTTCGCAAAACCTTTGGCCAAAGAACAATTCATGAATATATAAGAGAATTGGGAATGGTAAATCCCAATGAATTGTAAGTATAATGTTGATTTAATGTTATTTTGATGATTATATCATTACTAACTTAAGCTTCGGAGTGTTTTGACAAAGTTTTGCAGGTGTTAAATCAAACACTTGAAGTTAAAACTCGAGTACTAGAGGCAGAAAAAGGAAGTGTTCAATAATTTTTGATGAACACTAGAGTGCTATGAGGTAATATTCGAGTGATAACTACTTAATATGTTGAAATACTCGAGTTTCAGGTACAAGTGATAACTTGAGGAGCAACACTCGAGTTCTGAAAGTCAATGCTCGAGTATTAAGCATCATTAGAAGTCAAATACCCGAGTATTGAATGAAAGTAAAGGTAATCTCGAGTGTGGTGAGTATTTTGAATTTGAGAATTAAATACTCGAGTATTGAAAGGTCAATACTCGAGTGTTGAAGTGTTTTAGTGACATATGACCCCGATACTCGAGTATTCCTTGGCAATACTCGAGTGCTGGTACGTTTTTAAGAAAAGGGGACCCCGATACTCGAGTACTGGGAAACCAATACTCGAGTGTTGGCAAGCAAGGCTCAACATCGAGTACTGGCTTGTCTGTTCATCTTCTCTGGTACAATATTCGAGTGCTGTCATAGCAACACTCGAGTGTTTGAGTTTTTATCTCAACACTTGGTACAGAGTGTCAATACTCGAGTGTTGGTGCATTTGATCTTCAAAATCCTCTTTTCGTTATTCACTCGAACCCTAACCTCTTTTTCTTCACCCGAGTACTCTCCAATCCATCCACCCAACCGTTGTATCTCCTCTCAAAGAGTTAATAACCATTCAGATTCATTAAACCAACAAAACCCCTCCATTTATTCCATTAAAAACCTCCTAAATCGCACAGATTCTCACCCTCTCGTCACTCGTTCTCTCGGCACCGAAACTCTCAAAACTTCACCAAAATCCCATTTTTTTCTACTCCAAAGCACATGGCCCGTACCAAAAAGTCCAAAGCATCTTCCCAATCTGCAATCTCCATCATAATGTCGAGGATTATTGAGCCATCTGAGGAAGAGGCAACAATTGCATCTCGACTCAAAAATCAGTCTCCGGCCAACCTAAGTCAATCCTAAAGGGTAAAGCTCCAATGCAATCTTCTTCTGGCCCAGTTCCATCATCTGCTCAAGATTCAGACTCTGAAACTGAAAGTATTTCTCCCGGGAAGATGGTATCAAAGAGAAAGAGGAAAACAAAGGCAAGTGGCCCTGGAGAGTCATCTAGAAAAGGTTCCAAGAAAGAGGTAATCACTCTAAAGCCTCCTCAAGATTATGTTGTAGACACTCTATACATCACGACTATGATGATATGAATCAAAGTATAAAAACCGTGCTCTGTGTCCTGCAATATATGTGAACTTGGAAGATATAAAGGCTTTAGGAATAGATGTGGTGGATTCATGGACAACAAGCCTTTTTCCCCTGAAATGGTTAGAATCTTCTATAATAACATAAAATCCAATTCTTTGAAAGATGACGAGGAAAACATTACTCATCACTCTATGATAACCAAGATTATAGGAAAGACCATAAGTATTACTGCTGATGATCTGAATAGTTATCTTGGCACTCTTACTTTTGATGAAAAATTAAAGGATTTTTCACAAGAGGAAATTTTTAAGTTACTAAGGCCAGGGGAAGAATATCCAGGGAAATTATCTTTTGATCCTGTTTCCATGCCTGTCATTCAGAGAACCATTCACTACATCTATTATACTCATTTGGCTCATGGAGACTATCATATTCTGGCATCCATAATGGCAAAGGAAAAGAGGAATGTTGGCCAGTTAATATTCAATGAGATGTGGAGGTTTAGATTTTCTAACTCCAAAAGGATGACAATGCCATACCCTTCCCTCATCTCTAGGATTCTTGACATTTATCAGGTGTGGTATATTGTTGAAAAGATTGAGAAACCTATCCTATTTTCTGTTCAGCACTTCCACATGATGAATATTGATGTGGTGAAAGTTCAATCTCAGCCTACCAAGAAAAGAAGAACCACATCTGCCACATCCAAGGGACAGGATGAGGCTAGTCATCTGCACCACCTAGCCATCTTCTGCTCCTTCATTTGCTCAGGCTGCCATAAGACTTACATGGAGACAGAATTCAGAAGGATGGGAGAAACTTTTATGACTGCATTCCAGACTCAGAATTATCTAAAGAATGCATTAAAAGTTGCAGGAGATTATTTCTTAGGAAAGACACTTGATGTGGCTGTCACTTCCCTATCCAGGGATCTTATTATGTTCAGAGATGCTTTCTTGGAGAAATTTGACACTTGGTGAAGAAAGTGGGTGAGCTAGATGATGAGTTGGAACTATAGAGCAATTATCAAAGAATCTCAGGCATCTTCATCTGCTGCTGCTGCTAGGCTCCTCCATCTCATTCACCTGAGGATCCTCCTACGGATGTTGTGCTGGCTATGATAGATTTCTCTTCTTCCATCCTCAACCCAGAGCCTCAACCTATACCTGCACCTCCTTTGACTTCAGTGGCTCCATCTATCCTGTTGATCCTCAGCCCACTTCTGTTCCAGAGCCCTCATATAATCCCACTCCCTCCTCTCCTTCTTCACCCCTTGTTTGATTGTTGATAAAAAGGGGGAGAAAGAAAATCAGATGTGCTTTATGTGCCTTTGTCTTGTTATTTTTGTATTTCTTATGAATTATGACTTATGATCTTTATGAATGATAAAATGGTTTCAGTAGTTATGTCTCTCTGCTTTCACGAAATGTATCTTTGAAAATTTGAAAATTTAAGCTCATAATTCCTCATTCTGATTTTAAAAGTTTTTTTTGTCATCATCAAAAAGGGGGAGAATGTTGAGACTTATTTTGATGATAACAAAATGTTTTCGGGAATTATAAAGCTTAAATTGGTGATGATTAAGTTTCTTGGTGAAACACTCGAGTTCTGTGTGAAAGTATTGAGGATACTCGAGCACTATGCTTTAACACTCGAGTATCGAGCATTTTGATGAAATAAAAATCAATACTTTCAGACAACACTTGAGTTTTTGCTGAAAGTATTAATAACACTCGAGTTCTGAGTTTTAATACTCGAGTACTGTAAGTTAAAACGTTTTTGAAAATCAACACTTTAAGTGAAAAATCGAGTATTAAGATGAAGTGTTGCAAACACTCGAGTGATGTTTTTGAATACTCGAGTATTGGTGTTAAAATATGTTATGACAGAATACTTTCATGAGAAACTCGAGTATTAGTGTTGAAGTATTGACAACGTAACACTCGAGTATTGTGTTGTAATACTCGAGTATCGGGTTTTGTTTTCAAAAGAGTACTCAACACTTGAAGCAGAATACTCGAGTTACAAATGAAAGTATTGAGTTTGAATACTCGAGTATTGAGTCAAAATACTTGAACTTGAAGCATAACACTCGTGTTGTGGAGGAAGTGTTGCCAACACTCGAGTGCTAGTTTTCAACACTCGAGTATCGGGCAAAGTTTTCAAATAAAAGACAACACTTCAAGCACAACACTCGAGTATTAGGTGAAAGTGTTGACAACATCGAGTATTGATTTTTGAATACTTGAGTATCGAGCACCATCTCTTCTAAAAACACAACACTTTCATCAAATCACTCGAGTAACAGCTCAAAGTATTCCTAACACTCGAGTATTTGCACTGAACTTCAAAATCATCTGCAACACTTTCAACAAACACTCGAGTATCTTTCAAAAATGTTTAACACTCAAGCATTTACTTTTAAAACTCGATTTTTGTGTTATAATGTTCAAATTTCTTGGTTATCACTCGAGTATTAATTCTGTAACACTCGAGTATTGTTTTGCCAACGGCTATTTTCTTCCTGACAGCTTTTTACCTACTCTCTGCAGCTTTCCTCATTCGTGCTAACAACATTTGAATTTCACCTGCTATCATAAATGCTCAAACCCATTACAATTGAAAGAGAAAAAGCTGCCCATAGGTCTTCATATTTATTCCAGACAGATTACACGAAGCCGTCATCATCGCCAACATTTCTGATACGCATTTAATGAAGCATTAATGACGAAGACGAAGAAGTGGTTGATGAGAGTAACAGATATTAAACTCTATCTAACGACAACTTCATTCCTCTCATCTATAAAAGCCCAAAGCATTCATTACAGAGACAACAATCCTTTTACGAGCATTAAAAGCTATTCATCAATCTCTCTGTAATTCATTCAATTCTTATTCTGAACTTCATTGATTGCTATCTACTCTTTTGAAGAGAGTTTCTTTTAGCAAAACATTTTTTAAATCTGTAAGTTATTCAAGGTTGGGACCTTGAATTTATTGGGTTGAGATTTGGTCAGAAAAACAGAGAGTGTAAGACTCTGTTTCATTGCGAATTGTAAGGGGGAGTGTGAATCTCCATTGTAAAGGCTTGTGAGCCTGATTTATTGGTGATTAGTGGATTTCAAAGCTCAGAGGTGCTCTGAGGACTAGATGTAGGTCAGAAGGACCGAACCAGGATAAATCCCCGTGTTCATCTTTCCTTTTATCTCTCGGTGACATTGCTCTTACTTTTGTGATTTAAGTTTTTGATTTTTAAAGAGTCCAATTCACCCCCCTCTTGGTCTTATCCTGCACTAACATACTTGACTTAGCATTTAAAGTTCCACCTGACCTTCATACTCCCTTAATTTTGCTCTTGAACTTGGCCCTCAAAG
Source organism: Vachellia pachyceras (assembly GCA_025593235.1). Classification (NCBI taxonomy): domain Eukaryota; kingdom Viridiplantae; phylum Streptophyta; class Magnoliopsida; order Fabales; family Fabaceae; genus Vachellia; species Vachellia pachyceras. The sequence continues at coordinate 4,203 of JANTPZ010153582.1, read as the reverse complement.
ATGTTATAAGGGGAGAATGAGATTCATGGAATCTCAATAGCAATATCTCTAACTAACACATTAATATGCATAATCGTTATTATGCAATAATAAAAAGCTATGAACTTAAACATGCATTACTAACCTTAAGTTCTTACATTCACACTTTGCCAAGGAATATCATCATCAAGCATCAAACAAGAATTGGCATGTTCATACATCACTCAGCACAACATTAGCATGGTGATTACACAATCAACAATAATGACAATGTCAATGTAAAAGTTAGAGAATTTGCTACATTATATGCTTAGCTTTCTTTGATCTTTAATGGCATTTTGAAACTTTGCTATTGCTCTTGGGAGACTCCCCCTTACTGCTTAGACTCCTGCACATAATATGATGTACTTGGCATTAATAATAGTCATAACTAATTCAATGAAATACTTAAAAACCTCTTAAAACTCCTCTTGAACTACTTAGGGTCTTTGAACTCTAACTTTGTCAAAATTGATTTTAATGCTTCCAAAATTATTTTCTCACTTATACGCACACAATTTTGCCTTCTAAATCCATTGGAAACACCAAAATCATAAATAAAAACCTTTCCTTAGAAACAGCTCTGGCTGAAATATAGGATAAACTGCCAAAAATTAATTTTTCAATTTTTCTTTCTATACACTTGCAAAATCTTGCTCTAAACCATTTTCTAATCATTGTTTATTACAAAATCATTCATCCATTATCAGCTCCAATTCATGCAGCACCTCCCCTTATAGGGTTTCATGCTAAAATTTTAATAGAACTTAAATCAACAAAAACAACCACCAATAGGTTCCAAATCATGCATAGAGTTGTTTTCTAACAACTATTGCTTCTAAATCCCTCTCTTCATCATTTTCTCTCTCTCAAGAACCTAACTTTTCCAACAGTAAAAATTACATCCCAATCAAAAATAAACCATTAGAATGGAAGAGAAAGGCTTAGAATCCAAGAAGATGGAAGATTTTGCACCAAAACACAAACTTACCTTGAGTTCTTGGTGATTTTTGCTCTCTTCTTGCCTCTTAGCTCTTAAGCATTGATCCCTCTTCTTTCCTCTTGGTGTGCATGAAAATGAGATCTTGAAATGGCTAGAAGAGTCTTAAAAAAAATCTTCACATTTAATTTGCTAAATGGTCCTTCAACTTTGGCATATTTGCAAGATATGTTAATTAGATCTTGGCCCTTGATTTTAATCACCTTCCAAGTGGACAAATCCTATGCATGAAGAGTATGATCTTGCCATGTCCCATATGACTCACCACTTGTGATGTCATAGGGCTTATGTCACCCAAGCTACGGGGACCACTTGCACTGATAAAATAACTTCCTACTGATAATTTTAAAGCCATTGGAAGCATCAAAATCATCAAAACAACATTCCTTCACCAAATTCCAGTCAAGGCCGACATATGCCCCACAACAACATCAACATGATTTTCCAACTTCCAACACATATACTAACATATTCTTGATCCCAAACTCATTTCCATGGATTATATAGCTTGAATACAACTCTCCTACATCAAATGGAAATTTTGTCAGCATCTTCCCTTAGGGTTTTAAACTTCCAAATTTACAAAATCAACAAACAACCACCAAACAATCACAATATATATATCAATTTACTCCTTACAACTCAAGGAGAATTTTGCATACCATTATTGGCTCTATCTATTCCTCTTTCTCATTTTCTCTTTCAAGAACACTAATTTGGGATCTTGAGAAAGAGAAGTCTATTCAAGATTCTAAGACCATAGAGAGGAAGAGAAAGTCACAAGCTTCAAGAAAAGGTATATATTGAGGGGTTAAGCCTTTTACCTTGGATTTTCTTTGAATTTTTCTTCCTTCTTGGCTTGAAAATGGCATCACTTTGGATGCTCAAGAGGGGGAGGAGGATGACAGGTTATGGAGGGGAAATGGGCAGAAATTTTATGGATTAATCCCCTCACAATTTACTTAAATGATTAATAAGGGATTTATTTAATATAATTAATCTTATAAAAACATATGCTTAGCTCTCATTGGTTACTTAAAAGTAACATTTAAAGAGGCTAATCTCTTAGTAACTAGGGGTTAGGAACTTAGTTACACTAACCAAACCAATTCCATTCGGTTACTTCTACCGATTACAATTTCTATCGGTAAACATAACTTTATTCCGGTAAATCTTTTTCTGCTTTTATGGAGATGTTTTCTTCCTCATTTAATCTCCTATTCTCCTCTTCAATATGGCAAAAGCATTATCCCCAAAATACCCCTTGACCTCACCAAATTAACAGGGTTATTTTATCCTGCCAAAACCCCTAAAAACGTGCAATCGGAGGGCAAAATATTTTTAGGGCTTCAAAAATCACTACATTTTCTACTGATACTCTACCTTTTTCTTTTCCCAAAATGCCCTCTAGATTGTCTAAAATTAATTTTTGAAATAATTTGTATTTCTGGGTTTTGGGTCTTTTCCCCTTATTCGGGAAAATTGCCTTTATCGTATACTGGGCAATAATTTTGTAAAATACTACAAAATTCACTTAATTTTTCTATATCCTAGCCTCTGGTCTTTGAGAACTCCTGATACCTTAAATAATTATTTTTCCCTTTTTGTCCCTTCAAAATTCTGTAGACAGAATTCTGGTTCGAATCTGGAAAATCTGTGAGTCACGGTTGTGATCAGTGAGTCGTACTCTGTAATATCCACCATTTTCTGTAAATAAGAACAGAAGCCAAATTGATAGATATGAGATAAGACAAGGCCCGAAAATGAAAGTACAGAAAGAGAAGATGTTAATGGATCAAAGAGACCCAGGTCAATTTAGTCCCAAAGCTTTGAAATTACTAAGAATGTAAGCCAGGGACATAAACGTCATTAAGTAAAAAGACCAAGGGCAATATGGTCATTAGATAAAAAGGGCCAAACCAGTAATCAGAAGTTAAGTCAGAGCCCACAGATAGAAAGAGCAGCAAAAGTTGATGTTGTTAGGCCGAAGTCGCAGAATTAGAATTGGTCTGGTGCATGGAAGTCGGTAGGAACTTCAAAGTTAAGCGTGCTCACCCTAGAGCAATCGAGGATGGGTGACCTTCTGGGAAGGGACCCATATGTCATTTAATAAAAGACCAAGGACATAAAGGTCTTTTAGTATTAAAAGTAAGGGCAAAATGGTAAATATGAGAAATTGGAAGGGCATTTTGGTCATTTAACAAAGTCAAAGTCAAAAAGTCAACAGTTGACCAAAATATCAGAAAAATTCACAGAGGCCCAAAAGATAGAGTAAAACTCACTGATCGACAGAGATTCGACGGATTTCTGAAAATCGGCCTAGAATTTTAGTTATATAATTTTGAAGATTTAATGGCCGAAAATAATTATTTGATGTATCAAGAGACCTTAATCAGTTGAGTTCAGGGCATAGAAAAATTTAGTGAATTATATAGTATTTAATAAAATTATTACCCGGTATACGATTAAGACAATTTTCCTAAAAATTGGGAAAAAGGCCCGAAAAATACCCGAAATATAATTATTTCAAAAATTAATTTTGGACAATCTAGAGGGCATTTTGGAAAAAGGAAAAGGACTAGAGAATCAGTGAAAAATGTAGTATTTTTCAAGGCCCTAAAAGAAATTTGCTCTCTGATTGCTCTGTTTCAGGGATTTTGGACAGGATAAAATATCCTGTAAAATTTGAGGTAATCAAGGGGTATTTTGGGAATTATAATTTTGTTATATTCAATATGAAATTATGGAGATTAAATGAAAAAGAAAACATCTCCAGAAAAGTAGAAAAAAGATTTGCCGGAATAAAGTTAAGTTTACCGATAAAAACGCGTAATCGGTAAAAGTAATCGAATGGGATCCAGTTTGGTTGAAGTAACCAAATGGCTAGCAGATTTTTACAGCCATGATTACACCTTTATGAGAGCCAATAAGAGCATGACAAGTGGCCCCTAGGTGGAAGCATCTCAACCTTTAGATTTCATTAAAGTTTCAAGATGAAATCTCAACCCTTGATTCCATTAAATGGTGAATTAATAAGTCAGCAAATTCCTCTCCATTCCAGCCCATTTCACATGACACCATCAGCTGCCCAAGGAGGAGAGAAAGATGCCATGTGCAAGGGGAAAAGAAGAGAGAAAGCTTGGGTGCAATCAAGGGTAAGTAAGTTTGATACCTTAAGCTATATA
>JANTPZ010153581.1:0-20200 GCA_025593235.1 Vachellia pachyceras | reverse complement strand
TGATGGTTATTTAAGCAACATGTCAAGGTGTATCGATTCGCAGTCTCGGAAGTTATCTGGATTAAAGAGTCATGACTTACACGTCCTTATGCAACAATTACTACCGTTGACACTAAAAAACACATTGCCTCTATGAGTTCTATAAAATATTTTTATCTCAGATTTTCAAGATTAATAAAATATTAATCTTGAATTATGATGCACTCCATGAGTTCTATAAATTTGAGGACTCATTGAGCAATAGAGGCATGCAATTCGAATTTGGTTGTAAGTCATAGAAACCCTAGAGAGAGACAGTGAAACGTGAAAGGCACTAGCATGCTGCTATTATTGGGGAACTCTTGCATGGATACTAATAGAAGGAGACGATTAGAAGTATCAGCTCCTTGAGATCGTGCTTAAGAACATGAAAAGGCTTGAGATGGTCGTGGGCGTTGGGAACTGAAAGATATCCAAACGCAAAGGAAGCTATAAATTCAATATCTAAAAAAGGTATTACACTATCTCCTCAATTTAAATGCCTTTTGACAGATCCATACGTGGGATTAGAAAATTTTGAAATTTCTTTCTTCCGCTGCGTGTGTACATTCTAATCCCAACATCATTTGCATGTATATTAGTTTCATACATTGTTGTTGTAATTGTTCTTAATATATACTTTATGCGTTAAAAGAATTGCTGCACCATGAAACAAGTTCATTATGCTTATAACACTTTCTAACTCATCATCCATTTCTTCCTAAAAATTAGGTATTTGAAAAGAAGTATGATCGCTCAAAATGAGGTTAGGGTAATAAAGTAGTCGGAGAGACGATTCCAACAATCGGAATGTTGTTGATTTCTCTATAAGGTACTTTCGAAGAAGAGAAGAGAATCATACAAGTAGACTAGATGAGAAACAGGTTGAACACAGTGGGCACGTTTGGTTTAATAAAATAGGGATGCATGGATATGGAAATGGAATTATTTCCATATCCATGCATGTTTGGTACATAGAAATGCCAATAGAATTGTCTTCCACATGGAAGTCAATTCAACCAAAATGATAAAAAATTGATTAATCTAACAAATTCCATGGAGTCCTCATTTTACCCTTCCACACTTTTAATAAAAATATAAATTTCACATGTTAAAATAATATTTAATAAAAATAATATCTCAATTCTATGTACATACCAAACACACTTTTAAACCTCATTTCCATCACCATTTCCATATGCATCTCCATCTCTATTTCCATATCCATTTTATCGAAATCAATTCCAACGTACCAAACAGGCAACATACTTTGATCCCTTTCCATTGATTTAGTGATTTTTAATGACTGATTAAATGGAAAAAAGACATTTTTCAGAGAAAGTAAAGATAAGGAGACAATGGATCATCCTTAATGATTTTTAATGATTGATTAAATGGAAAAAGACATTTTCCATAGAAAGTAAAGATAAGGAGATAATGAATCATCCTTGACGAATGTTTCACATTCTAGTGATCACATTTGTGAGTTGATCATTTAATTGGATTCAGTACCATACAGAGGAGACACAAACATGAAATGATCCACTTTTCTTGGAATTTCAACCTCCTTGTAACAACCATTATGAAGTTCCATGATGCGCGGTCAAAATCTTTAAAAAAAATCTACTATCAAGGCTTGCTAGTATAATAGTGTACATGGTTCATTCTAATTCCTCCCTTAACTTTATTATAAATTAGAGACCGTTAATGAACCATTTTATGGCTTTTCATACTCTAGAATTAGCTAACCAAGTGAAAATTTAAAACTTTGCTAAAGTTACTATTCACTAATACGGTTTACTTAGAAATTTCATAATTTTGACCAACTTTAAAAATTTATAATTAATTCTAGAAAAAATTAAAATCAAGTGGTTCAAGTCTCTGATTGAAGCTTATTCACTTTCCAACAGAGGAAAATATAAATTTGTTAAGTTTCGTGACCAGTTAATCTAGAATAATTTGTGAATAAGCACTATTCAACTAGTTATTTTCCATTTTTTTTAGATTTTCTTCTAAGTTTAGACAACCATAATTTTTTTTGCACAAAACTCCAAATCCAACAAACCTAGACTCATTTTAAAGCTTGCAATGAGTACTATATTTTTGGAACATTTAATGTCAATTGGAGTCTATTTGTTCAATTTTACTATTACCTCAAATTGAGCATTTGGTAAGGGTGTTACTTGCTTGTGCTTTCCTTTTTCCTTGCCTATAACTTATTTCACAATTACTATGCATGCTTCACATGTGCATTGGACTTTCTTATTATACTTAGCAAAGTAGAGGTTCCCTATACATAAATTCCAAAACATAGCATAAAATAACATTTACAACTTCGAGCTTCACATTTATGCATTTTATAACATTTTGAAGTTAAATCTCCCACCTTAGATCTCCCCCTTCCTTGCTTTGTCTATGCTTGAACTTTGGCATCAATAATAAGTTATAAACTATGCATTATAACATCACAAAACTTACTAAAACTTTTTTGAACTTTAAGGGTCATAAAACCCTTAACTTTGCAAAAATTGATTCCAATACTTTCAAAATTGTTTTTCCACTTATACCCTACACAATTTCACCTTCTAAATCCATTAGAGTAATCAAAATCATCAAAAACACACTCCTTCTACCACTTCCCTAGCAGGCCAAAATTCTTTCAAAATTTGGAAAAAAAATGTGATTTTTCAACTTCTACTTTCACATACATGCATAATCACATTCCTATACCACTTTCCCATCATTAAACATCACAAAATCATTCTTTCCCTTACATGAACAGCATCACTCAGCCGCTCATGAACATTAACTTCATGCCAAAAATTCCATACAAACTCAAATCAACTCAAACAAACTACCAATATGTTCCACATCATGCATATAGTTGATTTCTAACATCAACTATTTTTTAAATCTCACTCTTTCTCATTTTCTCTCTCAAAAATCTAAATTTTAAAGTAGAAAAGTACTCCATAAATATAAAAAATAAATCCATAGAATTGAAGAGGCAAGCTTAGAATCATGAAATAGATAAGATTACATAACAAAATCACACATTACTTTGAGTTTTAGTGGATTTTTGCTCTCCTCTTCCTCCTTAATGCCTCACACCTTCTTTCTCTTAGTGTGCATGAAATGGGTCTAAAATGAAGGCTTCAAGAAGTGTCATGAAGCTTTTAAAAAAATATGCACATGTATTCTTAATATTGGGACTTGTTTGGACTGATAAAAGAACTTTACTTTGATATTTTCTACAACATAGTCATAATATCTTGTCCACTTTGTTAGTGCAGGATAAGACAAGAGGGGGTGAATTGGTGCCCCTTTAAAATTTAAAACTTAAATGCAAAAGTAAGAGCAATGTCACCGAGAGATAAAAGGAGAGATGAACAAGGGGATTTATCCTGGTTCGGTCCTTCTGACCTACGTCCAGTCCTCAGAGCACCTCTGAGCTTTGTAATCCACTAATCAACAATAAACTAGGCGTACCAGCCTTTACAATGGAGATTCACACTCCCCCTTACAATACGTAATGAAATAGAGTCACACACTCTCTGTTTTCTGATCAATTCTCAGCCCAATAAATTCAAGGTCCCAACCTTGAATATCTCACAAGTTTAAAGTAAGAAGTAGCTGAATGAAACTCTCTTAAAGAGTGAATAGCTAATAATGAAGCTCAGTGAAATACTAATGATTTACAGAGAAAGTAGCTGAGTGCTTTGAATGTTCGTAAGAATTGTTCTCTGCTTTTGCAATGAATGCTCGGGCTTTTATAGTTGAGAGGTAATGAAGTTTCCGTTAGAGGCATTTAGTGTCCGTTACTCTCATTCACCAACCCTTCATCTTCGCCATTAATGCTGTATTAAATGCTTCTGAGGAATGTAGGCGTCGACGGCTGAATCATGCGATCTGTCTGTTAGGAGGTAAGGACAGCTTTTTCTCTTTCTATGATCCTGGGCTTCTGCATTTATAAAGGCAGGTGAGATTCAAACGTTGTTAGTAACGAATAAGGAAAGTTGCAGAGCAGGTAAAAAGCTGTCAGTGAGAGAAAATAGCCGTTGGAGAACAATGCTCGAGTGTTAATACAAAGTGCTCGAGTGTTTGCCAAGAAATTTGAATTTTGTAAAACAATACTCAAGTGCTTTATGTCAATACTCGAGTTTTACAAACACTTTTGAAAATGCTCGAGTGTTATCTGAGAATGTTTTGAATTATAGGGTAAATACTCGAGTGTTGCATTTCTTGTACTCGAGTGATGGAGAACACTTTCAGTTTTTTTACTCGAGTGTTTAGAGGCAAACTTGAAGTGAAGTTATTTGAAATGTCACAATACTCGAGTGTTGAAAACATAATACTCGAGTGTTGTTACTTTTCTACCTTTACTCGAGTGTTAGGATGAAAGTGTTGTGATTTTGAAGAAATGAAGCTCGATACTCGAGTATTCAAAAATCAATACTCGAGTGTTGTCAACACTTTCACTTAATACTCGAGTGTTGTGCTTAAATTGTTGTCTTTCTTTTGAAAACTTTGCCCGATACTCGAGTGTTGAGAACTAGCACTCGAGTGTTGGCAACACTTCTTCCACAACACGAGTGTTATACTTCAAGTTCAAGTATTCTGACTCAATACTCGAGTGTTCAAACTCAATACTCGAGTGTTGTCAATACTTATATTTGTAACTCGAGTATTCTGCTTCAAGTATTGAGTATTCTTTTGAAAAACAAAACCCGATACTCGAGTATTACAACACAATACTTGACTGTTAGTAATACTTCAACACATTACTCGAGTTTCTGATGAAAGTATTCTGTCATAACATATTTTTAATACCAATACTCGAGTATTCAAAATCATTACTCGAGTGTTTGTAACACTTTCTCTTAACACTCAAGTTTTCACTAAAAGTGTTGATTTCCAAAAATCATTTTAACTTACAATACTCGAGTGTTACCAACACTTTCAACAAAGACTCAAGTGTTGTCTGAAAGTATTGATTTTTATTTCATGAAAAAGTTTGATACTCGAGTGTTAAAGCATAGTGCTTGAGTATCCTCAATACTTTCACACACAACTTGAGTGTTTCATCAAGAACACTTAATCATCAACAATTTAAGCTTTGAAACCAATTTGTTATCATCAAAATAAGGTATCAACATAATCTTGGTCGATGAATGTGTACTTTTTTACCAAAATAGTTTAATTTTGACAAAAATAATTTAACTAATGCCAATTAAAACTGAGTCACAGTGGATGATTCAATTCAATTCAAATAGGGTTAAATGTTTAATTATTTTTGCCATAATTGTTAAAAAATGTGGCATTTTTTTTGCCATAATAGTTGGATTTTGAAAAAAAAATATTATTTAAGGAATCCTAATTAAAAGTTGAGTCACATTGGATGTCTCCATTGAATTCTAAGGGACTTGAATGTTTAATTCCTGTAACACTAATCATGTTCAAAAAAATGTCCAATTTTTTGCCAAAATGGTTGATTTTGAAAAAAAATATGAATTAACGAATCCGAATTAAAACTGAGTCTCAGTGGATGTTTCCTTTCAATTCGAAGAGATTTAGCTGTTGAAATCCTGTAACACTAATCTTCTGCAAAAATGTGCCGATTTTGTCCCAAAACAGTTGAATTTTGAAAAAAAAAGATTTAACGGATCATAATTAAAAACTGAGTCCCAGTGGATGTTTCAATTCAATTTTATGAGAGTTGAATGTTTAATTCCTGTAACACAAATTTTGTTAAAAAATGTGCACTTTTTTGCCAAAATAGTTGAATTTTGAAAAAACATCATTTAACGAATCGTAATTAATGACCGAGTCATAGTGGGTGTTTCCATTCAATTATAAGAGAGTTTAATGTTTAATTCATGCAACACTAATCTTGTTGAAAAAATTTGCCTTTTCTTCGCCAAAATAGTGGAATTTTTAAAAAAATGATTTAACGAAGCCTAATTAAAAACTGAGTCTCAGAGGATGTTTCCATTCAATTCTATGAGTGTTCAATGTTTAATTAATATAACAATAATCTTGTTCAAAAAAATATGCCGCTTTTTGTCAAAATAGTTGAATTTTGAAAAAAAATGATATAACGAATCCTAATTAAAACGCAATCTTAGAGGATGTTTCCATTAAATTCTAAGTTAATAGTTTAATTCCTGTAACACTAATCTTGTTCACAAAAAAAATACCTTTTTTGTCAAAATATTTGATTTTCAAAAAAAATGATATAACAAATCCTAATTAAAACTCAGTCTTAGTGGATGTTTCCATTCAACTCTAAGAGAGTTAACTGTTTAATTCCTGTAACACTAATCCTGTTCAAAAAAATTTGCCGATTCTTCGCCAAAATAGTTGAATTTTAAAAAAATGATTTAACGAAGCCTAATTAAAAACTGGGTCTCAGTGGATGTTTCCATTCAATTCTATGAGAGTTAAATGTTTCTTTACTCTAACACTAATCGTGTTCGATGAATGTGTACTTTTTTACCAAAATAGTTTAATTTTGACAAAAATGATTTAACGAATCCTAATTAAAACTGAGTCACAGTTGATGCTTCAATTCAATTCAAATATGGTTAAATGTTTGATTCCTTTTACAATAATCTTGTTAAAAAATGTGGCATTTTTTTGCCATAATAGTTGAATTTTGAAAAAAAAAATATTATTTAAGGAATCCCAATTAAAAGTTGAGTCACATTGGATGTCTCCATTGCAGATGCAAATGGAAAGGACTATGATATCAAGAGATATAGAGGAGTGATTGGGTCTTTGCTTTATCTCACAGCAAGCAGACCTGACATTCAATTCAGTGTGGAATGTGTGCTCTTTATCAAGCTGCTCCAAAGGAATCCCATACTGAAAATGTCAAGAGAATTCTCAGATATCTAGCTGGTACCACTAATCTTGGTTTATGGTATCCAAAAGGAAGCAATGAAGAATTAATTGCCTACTCAGAATTTGACCATGTTGGGTATAAGACTAACAGAAAAAGCACGAGTGGCCAATGTCAATTCCTTGGTGGAGCTCTGGTATCCTGGTTCAGCAAAAAGCAATCAACAATATCATTATCATCCACAGAAGCTGAATATATTGCTGCTGCAAGCTGTTGTGCTCAAGTTTTATGGATGAAGCATCAACTCCAGGATTTGGGAATGATTTTCAAGGAAATTCCAATCTATTGTGACAACACTAGCACAATAAACCTCTCAAAGAATCTTGTGCATCATTCAAGGACCAAGCATATTGACATAAGACATCATTTCATCAGGGATCATGTGCAAAATAAAGACATCAAAGTTGAATTCATTCCTACTCATCTTCAGCTAGCTGATATCTTCACAAAGCCTTTGGCCAGAGAACAATTCATGAAGATCAGAAGAGAATTGGGAATGGTAAATCCCAATGAATTGTAAGTATAATGTTAATTTAATGTTATTTTGATGATTATATCACTACTAACTTAAGCTTCGGAGTGTTTTGACAAAGTTTTGCAGGTGTTGAATTAAATGCTTGAAGTCAAAACTCGAGTACTAGAGGCAGAGAAAACAAGTGTTCAACAACGTTTGATGAACACTCGAGTGTTATGAGGTATTACTTGAGTATTAACTGCCTAATATGTTGAAATACTCGAGTTTCAGGTTTAAGTAATAAGTTATGGAGAAACACTCGAGTACTGGAAAGGAATAATCGAGTGCTGAGCATCACTTGAAGTCAAATACTCAAATAAGGAATGGAAGTAAAGGTAATACTCGAGTGTTCAATCTCAACACTCGAGTGTGGTGAGTATTTTTGAATTTAAGAATCAAAATACTCGAGTATTAAACGGTCAATACTCGAGTGTTAAAGTGTTTCAGTGGCAGAGGACCCCGATACTCGAGTATTCCATGGCAATACTCGAGTGATGGCTCTTTTTGAAGAAAAGGGGACCCTGATACTCGAGTACTGGAGAACCAATACTTGAGTGTTGGTAAGCGAGGCTCAACACTCGAGTACTTAGAGCTAATACTCGAGTACTGGCTTATCTGTTCATCTTCTCTAGTATAATACTCGAGTGCTGACACAATAACACTCGAGTGTTTGGCTTATTTTCTCTCAACACTCAAGTACAGAGTATCAATACTCGAGTGTTAGTGCATCTGATCTTCAAAACCCCTCTTTTCGTCAGGCACTCGAACCCTAACCTCATTTTCGCACTCGAGTTCTCTCTGATTCATTTACCCAACCGTCGCACCTTCTCCCAAATTAGTTACAAACTTGTTCGAACACCCCTAACCGTCAAAACCCCTCAAATTATTCCATTAAAAACACCCTTAATCCACATAATTCTCGTCCATTTGTCACTCATCCCGTCGGCATCCGAAACTCCCAAAACTTCACCAAAATCCCATTTTTCTGGCTCCAAAGTACTATGGCCCATACCAAAAAGACCAAAGCATAATCCTCTGGCCCTTCTCAATCTCAATCTGCATCGTCCAAAAGGGTGAGGATTATTGAGCCATCCGAGGAAGAGGCAACAGTTGGAGTCTCGGCTCAAAAATATGTCTCTGGCCAACCCAAGTCAATCTTGAAGGGTAAAGCTCCATTGCAATCCTCCTCAGCCCCTGTTCCTTCATCTGCTCAAACTCAGACTCTGAAACTGAAAGTATTTCTCCCGGAAAGATGGTACCGAAGAGAAAGAGGAGAACAAAGGCAAGTAGCCCTGGAGAGACTGTAATATCCACCCTTTTCGGTAAACTAACAAAGAGGCCGAATCGTTAGTTAGAAGATAAGACAAGGCCCAGAAATAAAAGTACAAAAAGAAAAGATGTCGGTGGACCAAAAAGACCCTGGTCAAATTAGTCCTAAGGCTTTGAAGTTACTAAGAATGTAAGCCAGTGACATAAATGTCATTAAGTATACAGACCAAGGGCAATATGGTCATTGAATAAAAGTGGCCAAACCAGTAGTTAAAAGTCAAGTTAGAACCCACGGATAGAAAGTACGGAAAAAGTTGATTACTGTTGGACCGGGAGTCGCAGAATCAGAATTGGCCCGGTGGATGGAAGTCGGTAAGAACTTTAAAGTTAAGCGTGCTCATCCCAGGAGCAATTCTAGGATGGGTGACCTCCTGGGAAGTTGCCCAAGGGGTCAGAAACCAAAAGATCAAGGTCCAAAAAGTCAAGGGCAAGATGGGAATTTATGAAAAGTTAGACTATGAAAGGGCATTTTGGTCATTAAGAGAAAATGTAAGGGCATTTTAGTCATTTGACAAAGTCAAAGTCAAAAAGTCAAATACTTGACCAAAAATCAGAAAAAGTTGCAAATGCCCAAGAGATAGAGCAAAACTCACTGATTACCAGAAATTCAACCGATTGTTGAAATTCGGTCTGGATAAGGAATTATGGAATTTTAAAGATTGAAGGTTGAAAATATTTATTTAAGGTATCAGGAGTTCCCTAAGATCAAAAAGAAGAGTTTATAGAAATTCAGTGGAATTTATAGTATTTTACAAAATTATTGCCCAAAGTACGATTAAGGCGATTTTCCCGAAAATGAGGATAAAGGCCCGAAAATCCCCAAAAATACAATTTATTACAAAAATTAATTTGGGACAATTTAGAAGGTATTTTGGGGAGATATGAAGGGCTAGAATATCAATGAAAAATATAGAAAATTATAAGGCCCTAAAAATGATTTATTCTAAAATTGCTCGTTTTCAGGAGTTTAAGGCAGGATGGAATAATCCTGTAAATTTTGATTGGATTAAGGGACATTTTGAGGATGATGATTTTAATATATTTAAGAGGGAATTATGGAGATTAAATGAGGAAGAAAACATTTGCAGAAAAGTAGAAAAAGATTTACCGGAATAAAGTTATGTTTACCGGTAAAAAGTGTAATCGGTAGAAGTAACCGAATGGAATTCGGTTTGGTTAATGTAACCAAACCATAACCAGATTTTTCTAGCCCCATCATGACACTTTTTATGAGCAAATAATAGCCAAGAACATGTCACATATGTGGCTTCATTCTCACCCTTAGATTAAGCTTAATGGTTAAGGCTTAATCTTAGCCCTTAATCTTTTTAGATGGAATTTTTTATAACACAATTTTCTCCTCTTCCTCCCTCATTTGAGACCGACTTGGGCAGATGAAAAAGAGAGAAGAGAGACACCATTCCTAGGGAGCAAGAAGAGGAAGAAGAGCTTGGGAAATTTCAAGGTAAGGAAGAGTTACACCTTATGTTATATATCAAATTCTTCCTCTCAACTTCTTCTACAACTTCCATGGATTGGAATTTTGATTTGAGCTCTCTTTCTCAAGTTTGGATACCTAGGGTTCTTGAGAGCAAAGTGAGAAAGAGAGGGATTTAGAACCATTGATTGGTAGTAAAAGCCTCCTTTGTGTTGTAAGGAGTGTTTTGATATATATATATATATTGTTGTTGTTTGAGATTGTTTTGTGATTTTGTAATCTTGGGAAATCATGAAGTTTTAGGGGAGGTGCTGCCCAATTTTCCATTTGACATAGGAGAGTTAAAGACAAGTTATACCATGCATAAATATGAATTTGGAAACAAGAATCAAGTGTTGTAAGTGATGAAAGTTGAAAAATCACACTTATGGAATTTGTGTGTGTCTCGGCCACAGCTGGTTCTTGGGGAAGGAAGTTTCTTTTGATGCTTCCAATGGGTCCAAAATGAGTTTTTGTGTAGGGTAAAAGTGGTCACAAGTTTGTGGAAGCATTGGAAGACATAAGAGACAAGTTTGATGTCTTAAGACTTATGTAATTCAAGAGATAGTTTAAGAGAGGTTTACAATGATTTTTGTCTTGGTAATGGCTTATGTTTAATGGCCATTATGTTGACAATTGTTTAATGGCCATTAGTTCAAATCATGATCAATCTTGCCAAATTCAAGTTCACGTCCCTTGATATCTCAGGAAAAAATTATCTATCTTGGGTCTTAGATGCTGAGATCCACCTAGATGCTAAGGGTCTAGGTCATGCTATTTTACCAGGCAAGGAAACAACAAGTCAAGACAAGGCTAAGGCCATGATTTTCCTTCACCATCACCTTCATGGAGGACTGAGTACTTGACAGTCAAAGATCCATTAGAATTATGGACTAATTTAAAAGAAAGATATGATCACAAAAAGATGGTGATTTTACCGAGAGCCCGTTATGAATGGATACATTTAAGGCTGCAAGATTTTAAGATTGCAAGTGAATATAATTCCTCAGTTTTTAAAATGAGTTCTCAGTTGAAATTATGTAGTGAGAACATAACTGATACAGATTTATTAGAAAAAACCTTCTCTACTCTTCACTATTCAAATATGCTCATGCAGTAGCAATATCGTGAGAAATGTTTTAAAAAGTACTCTGAATTGATATTTTGTCTTCTTGTGGCCAAACAAAACAATGAGCTCTTGATGAAAAATCATGAGAATCGCCCCACTGGATCTGCTCCATTCCCTGAAGCAAATGTGAGCATACATAAGAATTACAATGTTTGTGGTCGTAGTTGTGGCCATGGACGTGGACGTGGTTGAGACCGTGGTAAGGGACGTGGTAATATCATTATCATGGAAGTAGAAGTAATACTAATACCCACCCAATGAAGAACCATAATGGTGGGCAGAAAAAGGACAAGAATGGTCTTTCAAAGGTTGTTGAGAATAAATGTTATTGATGTGGTATGAAGGGGCATTAGGCACGTTTATGTCGTACGCATGAGTGTACAACCATTATCTCAAAACAACAATTAACGAAAGATTTAATTATAAATCCTTGTTTAAGCACTATTGAAGCCATCACTGTGCGTTAGACCAGCTGAAATTTGAGATAAACATTTACAAGGGATGTATCCATTAACCAATAAAATAAAATAAATCAGAGTATGCATGATGAACCCTAACGTGTCAATATATAATAATCCCGCATAACCAAGAAGATGGAAGCACTACTTTTAACAGAAGTAGCTTAAGCTTCCGAAGTCTTCCTTGATGGACCGAATGGAAACTACCACCTGTGAAAAAAAAATATTAAAACAACAAGGTGAGACGAAAGTCTCAGCAACCAAGAGTCTATCTCATTGGGCATATGAGTAAGTGCCCATAAGGTGTCAAGTGGGATAGTTGCAATAAATATCATCATAAAAAAATTGTCATGTAGTCAATAAATGTATATTCACATACATATTTATCAAATAAAATATCATAATCTCATGATTATACCATCACAAAGTTGTACCAAAATCAATACACAAGGAATTATTTCTCTGACCTCCCTTATTTCCTCCCCAGCCTTATTTCCTCTAACTGAACCCATGGGCTAATGCTGTCCCATGTGACTGGTAGTTAACTCAACAAGCTCACCAATCAAGTGATATGGACTGTTCAGATTCATAGAGCACGAGATCAGACCATGGGTTACCCCTCTACTATAATAGTGTCATTGCCCTATCAAATACAAAAATGCTAAAGGACTAACCAGTGTACTCCTGATAGCCTACCACCTTATTTCCTCTTTTTGTACACAAAATTCACCCCCTTATTTCTTCTGAAATAATCTCCCATCAAAACATTATCCACCACTCCCTCTTATATCAAAAAATAATAATAAAATTTATTATATATCATTATCAATTTCACAAGTTCTCGATGCAATATTTCCAATATTATGAAACCATACCATCATATAAATAACACTCATTATTTCTTAATGGAAAATAGGTCCCACAAGACAATTTCATTAACAACATAGTTCAATTATATAAATCAAACATCAATGTCACATTTCATAATGTTATATATTTAAAATTACTTATAAACATGTTACAAGCATGCACAAAAAGAGGAAAATGGTTACCTCTCGCCAAGAAAGAAAATATTTTAACAACAATAATCCTCGCCCAACATCAATAATTTTTCTACAATTGTCTACAAAATTAAAATATTATCACACATTGGTTTACAACTAATTTGAGAGGTAAAAATCATTACTTAAATCATAACCCCTTAATTTATTTAACAATCTGAATCGATCTAAAATTTTAAAATACCTCTAATATTCTAGATAATTTAATTAAAAAACTTTTTAGTAAATAAATATATACACTATGAATGATTTATAAATTTTTATTATAAACATAAACATAAATATATATATTTATGTATATACGAATATATATATTTAAATCATATAATAGTAAAACTATTAATTTTGCTCCTATCGATCTAACTATTTAATTATCCTCAATTTAACTAAAATATCGAATATATCAAAAATCATATATGTTTAAATATAAATAAATTTCTAAAATACTTAAGATATCAAATAAATAAATCCAACATCATAAATATTAGTGATAAAAATATATCTACAATCTCATAGTCTTCTACTAATAAAACTCAAACTGGACAAACATCTAAATTCCAATATATTTTCTAATTAACATAATGTTACTACCATTAGAAAGAGAAAAATATTTAAAACAACTTTCATAAAAGAGCATGATAAAAATAAGGTATTTTACTTACCTAAATAATCCCACAAGTAGAACCTTGAGACAGGAAAAACACTAGTCTCTCTTTTCTTCCTATCTCTCTTCTCTCACACAGCTCCCTCTCTTCTCTCACGCAGCTCCTTCTCTTCTCTTGGAATAAATGGGTTGGGGTATTTA
Source organism: Vachellia pachyceras (assembly GCA_025593235.1). Lineage (NCBI taxonomy): Eukaryota > Viridiplantae > Streptophyta > Magnoliopsida > Fabales > Fabaceae > Vachellia > Vachellia pachyceras. The sequence continues at coordinate 6,508 of JANTPZ010153581.1, read as the reverse complement.
TAATACACCCACACCTACCTACACGTCCAGCTGATTCTTCATTTCTTTTTTTCATACTTCACTCAACTCCCATCTCTCTCCTTCCTTCTTCTGCCGTGCACGTTACTCAACTCCTTTCTTCTTCCTTTTTTTCTTTTCCCATATTCAACTACAAACTCTCCCCTCCCTATTCCCATTTCACACGCCACCCTCTCTGTTTTGTTTTAAAAAGCTGATGGGATGTTACACTGAGCACTTAGCCAAACTTTATCAAACCACTATCAAAAGGAGCATGAACAATGTGGAGGCAAATTTGGCTTTTCCAAGTGATAACGAAGCATAAAACAATGTGAAAGCAAATTTGGCTTTTCCATATGATAATGAGACAAACAAGAATGATGATCTCAATGAGCTAGATGATATCAATGATTTTGATGCCATGAGACACTTAGATGTGGCTGATTTCTTTGAGAATCATGATTAAATGAGTTTGGTTTGAAGCTGGAATAATGATGTTTTAGTTACGTTTTTTTCTTTTTTTAAGACTAGTTTATGCTTTCATTTCATTCCTTTCCTTTTCCTATGTAATGATGCATTATTAATTATTATGAATTAAGACTTTGCTTTAAAACATTTTTTTCTTTTGAAAGATTATGGATGTTTCAATCATTGGAAATAAGCATGAAGATACATGCCTCATAGATAGCGCAACAACACACACTATACTTAAAGATAAAAGATATTCTTCTCATCTAACAATAAGAAGTGCGAGCATCAATACTATAGCAGGTAATACAAAGTTAATTGAAGGCTCCGGAAGAGCAATTATAATATTACCCAAAGGGATAAAATTTGTGATTAATGATGCTTTGTATTCCTCTAAGTTTCAAAGAAATTTGTTGAGCTTTAAAGATATCCGCAGAAATGAGTATCACATTGAGAATATACATGAGAAAAATGTTGAATATTTACATATCACAATTGATAGATATGGAGAAAATGTGTGCTGGAAAAATTGCCTACACTATCTTCTAGTTTGTACTATACAAGTATAAGTACAATTGAGACAAATGTTATGGTAATCCAGAAGCTTGGTGATAAAAATACACTTATTGTTTGGCATGACCGGTTAGGCCATCCTGGGTCAACTATGATGCAAAGAATTATTGAAAGTTCACATGGACATCCATTGAAGAGTCAGAAGATTCTTCAATTTAAGGATTTCACATGTGCTGCTTGTTCTCAAGGAAAGTTAATTATAAGACCTTCAATGACAAAAGTCGGGGTTGAATCCCATGCATTTCTTAAGCGTATCCAAGGGGATATATGTGGACCTATTCATCCACCATGTGGACCATTTAGATATTTCATGGTTTTGATAGATGCATCTATAAGATGGTCACATGTGTCCCTATTGTCTTCACGTAATTTAGCGTTTGCTAGATTACTCGCTCAAATAATTTGATTAAGAGCACAATTTCCAGACCAAGCAATTAAGACATTTCATCTTGATAATGCTAGTGAGTTTTCATCTCAAACTTTCAATGATTACTACGTGGCAACTGGAATAATGATAGAAAACGCTATTGCTCATGTTCACACACAGAATGGTTTAGCAGAATCATTTAGTAAGCACCTCCAATTGATAGCTAGACCAATGCTTTCAAGAGCAAAACTTCCCATTTCAGCTTGGGGACATGCAATTTTACATGCAGCAGCAATTATATGCATCAGGCAAACAAGCTATTATAAATTCTCCCCATTGCAATTGGCTTTTGGTTAGGATTCAAATATTTCCCATCTTAGAATTTTTTGGATGTGCTGTATTTGTCCTTATTGCTCCACCACAACACACAAAGATGGGACCTCAACGAAGGTTGGGAATATATGTTCGTTAGAAATTTTGATTTAGATAAATTTTCTCTTCACGATTTGCTTATAAACATAAACATAAATACAAACATAGCAGAAGCAAATTACAAACATACATATAAATATAAACATAAACACAAATATATACACAAACATTTATTTTTTTTGTTTATGTTTGGTATTCCACACGTGGTTGTATATATACACAATGATTCGCTAGATTATCATACAGTTCAAAAATCTATATACTTGGGAAACTTATGGCCGCTTTGTTTCTCTTTCTTAATTTTTTTAAAAGAAAAGAAACTGAAAACTTGTTTTGAAAAAGTAAGGGCCCGTTTGGGGTGGTGTTAAGCTTTTGGTTTTTGGTTTTAAAATGCAATTTTGAAAACAAAACGTATTCGGCTAAAATGGGGTTGAATTCATTTTTAACACTATTTCAAAACAGATTTTATCCAGATTTAAAAACCACAAAAAAGGGATTTGAGATTTTGATTTTGTTTTTATATATTTACACCAATGTCTTCGCCGCCTCCACCCCCCGCCTAGATCTTTGCCACCCACGACACCGCCGGTACCACTGCCAAAATCAGCATTGATCACTCCACCATATGCAGCTTCCCCAGCGAATGAAGCGATGGTGGACAACCACCTTCACCAGCTCCGGTGTTCGATGTTACAGCAGTCTTCGGAATTATTAAATTGAGAACCCCACTTCACAGCGGCTCCCCATAGTTCCAGATTTTCAATGCCTCTATAGCATCCCCCATTACCTTCCACAGGATTCACCATTGCCATGCCATCTCCAACGAACTCTGAAATGGAAGGCAAAGGCGTAGGCCAAACCGCTCGAAACCACGCAAACCAAAAGGAGGATCAAGCGACTCCGAAAAGTGGGCTTCAGCTTATGAGGTTTCCGACCCATTAGAGAATTCGTGGAGAAGAGCAAAACCCAGAAAGTGAATTGAATAAGCGTTTAGGTAAATTCTGGGAAATGATGGTCGTTAACCATCAAAAGAGCGGTTTTAAGGATGCAAAGCAATAGTGTCCCTTTTGTGATGGAATAGCTCATAGTCATAGTGATTCAAAGTACAAACTCGGGGTGTTCATCACAGTAGAATAGTTGACTTAATTTACCTCGTCTATTTCTAATTCACAACACCTTTTTAAAATTGAAAACAATAAAACCTAAAACCAAAAACAAAAAAAAAGTAGTTTCAGTTTTTAAAAATTTTGAAACTCAAAACTCAAAATCATTCCGAACAGTGCCTAAAAAATAAAAACAAGTTTTAGTTGCTTTTTTGTTTTTGTATTTTTTTAAAGTGGGGAAACCTTTTATTCTCTGCTTAAAAAATGATACAAAAAGAGATTAAACTTCAACAAATATATAAAATAAGAAATTATTGTCTGTTAAAAAAGTCCAAAACAGAGGCCTAATTTGCATTTTTAAATTAATGGACAATAATAAAAAAATATCCGTGACGCCAATCACAAAACAAAACCCAAAATTTAAAAAAAAGATCCCAGAAACATTCTATGGAAAAAGGGCCTATAATTTTTTAATGGGAATAAAATTTGCAAGAAAGATACAAGCATTCACAAAAAAAAGTAATGACTTAGATTATAAATATACAAATATTCTTGTTCTATGTTATAAATAGGGTAAAGGTGTACATTTAGCAACAGAGTTATTGGTTAGGAACACCCAGTACAATTAACTTTTTAAGGGTGCAAATTTAGCAATAATAAATTAATAAGGGTGAAAATTTAGCAACAATGTTAATCCTCCTTAACTTTGTTAACCAGCTAGTATATTTTACTATTTTTAGGTCTAAGATTTTTATTTTGGGATTATTCAAGTAATCCCAAATTAAAAATCGTAGACCTAAAAGTTGCTCTAATTTTATCTTTCTAATGCTAATCAAAACCAATCCTTTTTGTTTAACATTTTATTCTTTCTAACTCTCTTTTGCTTAACTTTTGTTTTCTTTCTTTTATTCCAAAAAAATTAAGTAAAAAGGATAGTTTTAACTATCATTAGAAGGAAAAAAAGTTAGAGCAACTTTTATGAAGGAAGTTAAGTAAAAAAAAAAAGAGCAATTTTGATTACCTAACTTAATCCTAAACAAAGCACTAGACCCTAAAATATGTCAAATGAATAACAGAGTTGTTAAATTTGCATCTTTATTAATTGATTATTGTTAAATTTTCTCCCTTATTAATTGATTATACTGGGTGCTCAAAATAATTCGTTGCTAAATTTGCACCTTTACCCTTGTAAATACGATAAGAGATTTATTATTGTAGTAACTCGTTAATCCTCCAATCCTAGATGTGCTTAAATAAAAAAAATAACTAAAAAGTAGATTTTATATTGTTGGTAGTTTGTTAGCTGATTTTGTGGGATTGTAATATTTGATTTTATGGGATATTTATTAGGGAAGTTGGTAGCTAATTTTTAGGAGATAGTTTAGATTCTATTTGTTTCTATTTGTCTATATATATGCACGGATCTGTTTTGACATCCATCTGGTGAAGTTCTAGATCCAAGTGTGTAATAAGAGCCATTACAACTTTGAAGGCATCTTTAGTAGAAACTGGTGAAAAGCCTTTTGAATAATCAATTCCTTCGTTCTGATTATAGCCTTTAGCTACAAGTCTGCTTTATATCTTTCAACTTCACCATTGGCCTCTCTTTTGGTCTTAAAGACCCATTTACAACCAACACGTTTGCAACCATTAGGTAACTAAGTCAATTCTTATACTTTATTATGAAACATAGAGGTCATCTTATCATTCATAACCTCTAGCCATTTAGATGAATGAGAACTAGACATAACCTCACCATATGTGAACGGATCTGTATCGTCAACAATATTTGACTCAAATTCCTGGAAATACACTATGTAGTCATTTGAGATTGTCTCAGATTACTAATGGTTCTCCCACAATAGCAGTAGGAGGTTCTTCAAACAGGATAAACTGGATTCTCTGCAAGTATGTCATCTCTAATGGGATGATCTATAGGTAGAGATGATACAAATGGCATAGGTAATATAGCATCTTCACAAGGCAAATTAATTACTCTCGGAACATTACTCCCATTTCCTAAGTCATCTTCAAAATAGAAAGCTCTATCAGATTCAACAACTCTAGTAGAGTGATTGGGACAATAAAATCTACATCCTCTGGACCCAGAACAATACCTAATGAAGAATCCACTGATTGTGACACCTCCTATTTTCCCCCTATATGCTCATATGAGATAACTTTTAAACCACTCTTGGGCCTTAGATTTCAAAAATTGACCAAAATTGTGAACTTGAATTTTCAAAAACGGAAAATAAAAAGTTGGTACTGCTCACAGGTCAATTTTCCAAATTTCTGGCCCAACTTTGAAAAAACTTACTAGAAAAATCAAAATGAAGTAGTTCCAATTTTTACATTTATCTTATTAAAGGATCTATAGGGGAAAAATAATCATTGGCCCAAAAACTTGTCCATTTGAATCATTTTATTCCGAAAAGATGTACTGTACAAATGGTCATTTCCAGTTTTTCCAGTTTTTGCCTTAAACTTTGGAAAATCATATCTCTCAATATACACATCCAAATTTCACAAACTTTATATCATTTTAAATAATAGGATGTGTAGTTTCTGAATGGAAAGTTTCAGCTCAATTGAAGCTCGTTTGCTATTTTTATTTTTGATGTGAAACTGATCTTTTTTTCAGGGCCTTTGGAACCCTTCAACTTTGAAAACCAACTTTTCTTAAAATTCATCAAAACCTCTTTTTGGTTCATTAACCGCCTCTAACATGCATGATCACTTATTTATCATTCCTTGTTACTTTTAGCCCATTTTCATGCATGCATCATCACATATTCACATGATACTTCTTGTAGAGGTTTAAGGGTTACAATCACAACAATTTCATGGAGAGTTTAGCAACTCATATATTTACACAAAAATCATGTAAGCAAGAGCATCATCTTCATTCATCAATAATCTTTTCCTTACCCTTGCTTGAGCTTCCACCTACATGGTTAGTTGGTGGGGAATGAGATTTGGGAATGCCAATAGCAAAACTACATAATCAAAATATTGTGAATGTGCATACATAACTTTAAAGCAAGTGTATGAACATATAAACATGTGACATATCAAACTACACTTTATAATGCATATGGCCATAGCACAAAAGTCACATGTCATACACAAATCATCCACTTAATCATCATAAAAATTCATGCAACATTCACAATTCATTTTCACAAAACATAAGAGAAGATTAGTAGTCTTGCTACCTTTGCTTAGTGGCGTGCCCTGTCTAGCAAATCGCAAAACAGTGTCGTTGGTCAACCTTGAAAATTTGCCAAGAATTAAATTTATAATCTCCAAGGGTTGTATAGTTGCAACCCAGGGTCGTTCTCACCGGAAGCAAGTCGCACGCCAAATAGTTCTTAGCTTATGCTTGTGTTTGCTATGCAAAATGCAAATGGGTTTTAGTTTGAAATAAACTAACCTACTAATCTAAATGCAGAAATTAAAACTTGTTTTTGGTATTTTGGGATTAGGGAGGAAAAATTAGGAAGAGATGGAATGAAAATGGAAGTGTTATGGTAAGTTCCTCTTGAAAACGAATTGGGCCATCACA
>JANTPZ010153579.1:16124-78506 GCA_025593235.1 Vachellia pachyceras | reverse complement strand
CAAGGTACAACTCTGATGGTTGTCGTTGGCCCAAAAAAAAACTCTGGTGGTTGTCAAGTGGGAATGAGTACATTCCTAAATTCCTTTTCTACATCTTCTTGTTGACACAGCATAGTTTTTTTTATATACACTTTTGCATTTTATGAAATAAAATTGTTTTTATCTATTTATCTTTCATAACATTATTTTCAATAAACTAACTCAAACTAGCGCTCCGTCCTACACGGAATATTTAAAAAATTTACATCAATATAAATACATATTTGCATCTTGTGGTACTTGCTATTTACATGTGACTTATTTTTATTGTGTCAGGAGCCACCCTGTTTTCACATGTGACTTTTTCTTAGTACGTTGAAAATTCATATTCACCTAGATAAAAAATTAAAATCATCTCAAGTACTTACATCATAAACTGTAAATTACGTTAAAAAAGTAATTTATCTCTGTAATTCACATGATCTCGAAAAATCATAATTAACTACACCACTTTGGTTAACCAAAACCTTCTTTCGTGAAATTAAAGTACGCTTCATTCAATGTTGCGGAAATCAATTCAATTCTACTATTGGCATAAAAAAATATTAAACGAACCAGACACTGATGTGCATAAAACACAGACCAAACAACCAATCTAAAGTGAAGGATAAAGCACAGACAAACAAAAAGGATATATAAATTAAACTGATATCATCAGGTAACAGCACTGACGTTAAAGGGGGTATAATATGACAAGCGGCTAATTAAAGAAAAACAGACCCTTAAAGACTTTTTTTGTTGCAACTTTTTTAAAAATTATCTCCAGCCAAATTAAAGTAGACAGAGATGAGAATGTTTTAAAAAAATCATAAGGAATTCATTAATAAATTCTGCAGAATGAAAGAATATGGGATTAAACAATCCATTATTATAAAACACAGTTTTCCTCTTCATTAATTGAACCGAGAACTTTGGACCCAAAAAAAAAAGCCAGGGCAAATAAAATCCAAAATACACATCTCTCTCGCACAATTTTAAAAACAGGGAACCCTTCCAGTCCCCTAATTTTACACAGGAGTTCAATTTAGTTATTTAATTTTATAAAACATTTTCCAATCATCTAACCCTAACAATTACAGTCTTAATTGATTTTTTGTGTCAATTATATTTCTCTTAAAAATTAAATGCAGCAAGACATCAAAGGCTCTTTATAAGATTAATCAACTAAATAACTTAAATTCCTCAAAACAAATATGCCGAAAATCCACTGGGTAGAACCGTCCTATTATTTTGGCGTGAGCATGTGGTTTTGACAATTTTCTCAGAGTTTGTTTTACTTCACTCGTAGACATACGTTAATCTTATCGTTAGCACGCGCTTTAGGAAAAAGCAATTAAATACAGGGTTTGTATAATAAAGCGGTGAAGAAGTATTTTTACACAAATTGAGATATATATATAAATGAGATTATCTCATTTTACAAAAAAAAATGTTGAACGTGCTTTTAAAAGTAATAAATATATTGTCAAACGGTGCAAAGATGAGTACGTTGAAGAATTGATTTTATTAATAGCCGGTGGAAGCTAAAGGGAATTTTTTTGGCTAACTCGCGAATTGAAAGAATGTGTACGAGGGCGAGGACAGATCTGGGAACGCCATAACAGGTCTGACATATGGGACATCCCAACTTAATTTACAGGGTACTGAAAAACAAGGCTTATATAGAATCCCTTTTCAGGGGAAAAAACAATGCAGGACAGAGAAGATAAGGTACAAAATATCACTATGATTTATGATTTACAACTATATATCAGGGCCACTACAGATCTCCTTTGCCCAGGCAGCCAGAATCACTAGACGTATTTCATCCGTTATTGAATTTCACATAGTTTAAATAATTACAAAAATTCAACAAATCAAAGAAATAACTTATATGCCTGAACCGGGGTGACCCACCAAAGATATGCTTTTCCCCCCTGACGCGTCGTTGGCCGTGTAACCCCTCCGAACGGAGGCGTCGAATAAGACGTGCTCAACGGAGGTCCCCCGTCGCCGTCCCGCCTCGCGCCGTTAACGATCGATTACCCAAAAGGCAAAAAAAAAAAGAAAAGAAATAACAAATATTAAGAACGGTTAACACTAACATCCTCTGGCCCTGAATTATCAACAAGGAAAGCAGCTTTTTCCTGGATCAGTTGGCTGACGGGAACCACCTCGTAATCGGAGCTCATCGGAGGTCCGCCTTGGCCTTCCCGCCATCTTCCGAGGTCAGTCATCCGAAGAACAGAAGCCACTCGGAACCGCAGGCGTCGTCGAGGCGGAGCTTGCCGGAGGGCGGCCCCGGCCGTGCTTCGGGCTCACAGAGGCACAGGAAGAGCATGCCGCTAACGCCGCCACCGAATTGAAGATGGTCTTAAAAACCCTGATCTTGACTTGGCCCCTTCTCGGCGGAAGAGTTTGTGGACTCCCGGCCTTATATTTGCCTTCTGTAACTTCCATTTGAGGTGGTTCGGAGGGATTGGGAAGAAGTAGTTCGGGGAGTGGAGGAACAGAGGAACTCCAGAGGATCGAACTTGAGAGAGCAGAGAGATTCAGATTGAGAGTATGTTGTGATTGGAGTGAAGCAGGAAGAGAGAGTAGCGAAGTTATTTTATAGAGGGGGGGGGGGAAGGAGACGAATTGCTGTACTGTAGGATCCTTGCATCACAAGAATCAGTTAATTTGAAGGAGTTATCTCAAGTAGAAGTGAAAATGGAAGAACACCGATAAGCATATGGGTTAAACATAAAAAGGGTGTCAAGATTCTTATCATTTCTGTTATATTTTCCTTTTTTTTTATCAAATGCTACATTTTCCTTTCACAACTTCAATTAAGAGTGGTTTATATTTTCCGTTCATCGAAAATTCAAGATAACTTCGGTGGGGACCGGTGACGCCATTTTTTGCCTGGATGACTGCGTTAATTGTTAGTATAATAATTTCACGATGTTATTGTGTAATAAAGCATTCATAATTTTATCATTATACTAACAATTACATTTCCTTTTCCGGGCTGAGTTGGTTAGCGGTGTTCAGTCATCATACGCTACTTCTGACCGTACGTCGGGGCATAAGAATTGGGTCTTCATCGTCACTTTCTTCGTTTCAGGGAATAAGAAATGTGTATGTTTAGGAATTTAATGTTTTTAGATGAATCAAGGTAATTATGTGAGGAGAATTTATTTCAATCTCTGTATAATATGAAAAAAATGGAGAAAAAGCCTCTCTAGACACACTGAATGCGTTATACCTCCTGTGAACCATGAAATGAATTTTGTGATTGGAAAAAAGCCATATTTCCCAGCTTGTTAATGATTTAAGTTAAAAGGACTTTTGGTTAAAAAGTTCCTTTCTCGGAAGTACAAATTGTGACTGTTTGGATAGGCTTTTTAACCCCAAAAAATAGATTTAGTGTTTTTCTGATGATCTCCTTCACATTTTACCTCAAATGGTCCATTACTTACCGTAGCATTGACGCCATATACATCATGAGTAATGTTGTTGCTGAAGGTGAAAGTAGTGGTTTAAAAGTTTCTTTTTGGATTTTTTTATGAGAGTTGAAGGTGAAAGCAGTAAAGACATAATTAAAGAACATATGACATAAATTTTATGATCCAATTAATTATGCAGTATCCATATACAATATATAGAATTGAGTGCGCAAAATAGCAAAGAGACACCTGTTAGACTATTCCGGATGAGTACATGTACACAAAGAATACATAATCAATAATAAATATATATGTATAATTATATTCTACTTGTTGATTCAGCGGCGATGAAGAGAAATGGATGTCCACTTGAGTTCGACTGCTTCCGAATTTTTTTTCCTGTGCTTCTTTGTTTTTTGTTTTTTTGGATTCTAGAAGCTTGCTTGAGGGCTTATTTGGTAATCAATTTTAGAACCTAAATTTAGTTTCAAAATCTAGATTTTACCTTAAAACTGAGGTTTTGTCTAAGAAATTTTTTTTGCCAAAAGCTATTTTGGTTACAAAACCTCAGTTTGAAACCTAGGTTTTGGAATCTAAGTTTTCTCTTTCCTACTTTTTCTTTTTTTCTCTTTCCTACTTTTTCTTTCTTTCTCTTTCCCACTTTCGTCTTTCCTACCCACTTTTTTACTTCGGAATTTGTAAAAGCCAATAACTTTTCAAATATAAATCACTTTTCAAAACCTATATTTTATATCGGAATTTGTAAAAACTATTTTCTAAAATCTATTCTCCAAAATCTAAGTTTTACCTCGAAATCTGTAAAAGTTATTTTCAACCTCACATCCAAATAAGCTCAGAGTGTCACTATAAATCAAGGATAACTTGGAGCCTTTAAATCTGTCTTTAAGAAATTATTTCATCAAATTACAGATTTTACCCATGTTGGTGAAACCGGACCGGCCGGTTCGAACAGGAAACCGACGAACCGGCCTCCAGTCCGGTCCGGTTGGTGGTTTGACCCCGGTTTGGGGTCAAACCGGTCAACCCGGTCTAACCCAGGGTGAACCGGGATCAACTCGGTCAAACCGGCCAGGTCAGTGGGTTGACCCGGTTACCTTTTTTCGTTTTTTTTAAATTTTTTTAAAAAAATTCTTTAAAAAACAAAATAATAATTTGTTAATTTGAAATTTAAAAAAATAAAAAACAGAATTCCTTCTCATATAGACCCATTGTCGCGTTTGCATATATTCATCCTCTTTTTAATTAGTTTTAAAAATGATGAATTATTTTAAAATTTCAAATTTAAAGGTTAAAAAATAAAAAAATAGAACCCCTTATCATATATATTTTGATATTTTTTTAGGATGAATATTTCATAATTATAAATAATGTCCGATAATATATAACGTACAAGTATATGATTAGTTTAGTAATTGTTACTTTATTAATAATAGAATTTACTACTTAGTTTTTAGAATTTTCAATTTTGAATAGTTTGATTGTGTCAATGTGTGATAAAATTTATTTTTTTAATTTTTTATTCCTGACCGGTCTGATCCCCGGTTTGACTCCGGTCTGACCCACTGACCCTTAACCCATTGCCTTGTCCGATTCAGTCACCGGTCCGGTTTTCTGTACCTTGGATTTTACGGCATTTAATACACCAAACATGCTCGGTTACGAGTAAGTATCCGGTTTTGAGTTTAAAAAAAAACTGAAAAACCGAAATTTATGAAAATAAAAATTGAATTAAAACCGATCAAAATAAGTAACCAAACCAAAATAATCGAATTATTTTGGTTTGGTTTTACAGTTAACCAAATTAACCGAAAAATATTTAATAATTAACTAATCTGAATATAATATACTAATTTGTAAATACATTATAAAAATATTAATAATATATGTAAAAAATGTAATAATAATATTTAATAATTCACTGTTTAATAAGTATATAGATATTTATGATATATAAATCGAGAGAGGGTTATCGATCGTCAGTGCTATGCTGCGAAGAGGTTCCTACAGGTCTACGAAGTAGATATACATATAAGGAATTTTTCCTTTTTTAAGTTTAGAGTTTATTATTACTATTACCATTACTATTATTATTATTCCAGATATGAGTAGTAATGGTGAAGAGATGCTCAAGCCAGATATTCTTAACGCCAGCATCTGAAATCACTCGCCAAGGCCACATTTAATCTAACTATATTCAATTAATTAGCCTAATAAAACAAAGTGTGGGATAACGAACCCGTTAAGATTTATATTTTTTTTATAAATTATCCAGTATCCTGAGGCATCCTGAATTCATTACCCGTCCCATACTAATTCAGACTCTCACAAGGAGACCTTACAGTGATAGCGACCTTATATTAAAACTTATATTAAACTAAACGAGCCAGGTCCCAACTCATGGGCTCAAGTATGCAGTAACTCAAGCAATAATCAATTACTACCAACATAAAGTACATGCCACACCATCTATATTATCTTAAATAAAAATATTTAAATTATTTTTATCTTATATTCTATAAATTTCTCTCAATTATTTTTTCTCTTTGTAATCTATTGTAGTATATATTTTTAGGACAAATTGTAAAATTTCAGGTGTACCTATAGACTGATTGAGTAGATACTTTCACATATACCCACACGTATTGAGGACTACAAGTTTGGATAAAAACGTTTTTTACAACAAATGCACAATGAGAATAAAGAGAGAATTCTTGGAGAGAAAGAGAGAGCAAGCGTTTTACAGAGAGGGAGTTGCTTTTCAGTTTTTTTCGTACTGTTGTCTCCTTGAAATATGGGATAAGAATTTTATAATTAAAATTTAAATTGAAATCTTCTCCATGCAACCGTTTCCACCTTTCATTTTAATTTTTAATTTTTAATTTTAAATTATAAAATTATATTTTGAGAATTTTCATTTATTTTCACGAGGGTTTATTTACATATCCATTATAACACATGAACTTTGGGCCTAATGCAAAGTAGCCCATATTCCAATATCTTTAAAAGAGACAAATAAAAAATGTGATACTTTGGGAGCGGGTAATTATTTAAGAATTCTTGAATTCTTGAATGGACGACGGATGAAGCAAGTTCCCGGTGCTGGGAAAGCTAATTAAAGCAGATGATTTAATCTATTTAAGTTTGACGGCATAAATATTTTTAAAATCTGTAAAAGTCATTTTGAAATTAATAAAAATCATCTCAAAATTTATAAAATTAAATCAAAATATATAAAATCACTTTAAAAGCTATAATTCATTTCCCTCAACAGAATTTCTCATCACCCGTATTGTGCAATCTCCCTTGAAAATTTCTTTTATACGACGACGTGGTAGGGAATACCTCATCTCGGCGTTGTGAGGCTAGCTTCCAAGAAAATGAGTAAGTGGTAAATCATCGTCTGTATTAAACAATGGACAAAAAATTAGACGGCCAATCGATCACTTTTCATTTGGAATTACCATTACATCTAAAACCGTTTAAAGCTAATTCTGATGATTCAGACCTGTTTTAAATCTAAAATAAAATTAATTTCTTAACTATCATATTTTTATATAAAATTGATAGTTTTAAAAAATTAGATTTAGATAATCCATATTTAATTTTAAACAGTCCATATTTAATTAGTTGAGGGATTTTACCATCTTGATGAGCATCCTAATAGGTCTTTTCCATTTAATTGAGCGTTGGACACATATTTAATGGTAATTTATTCGTAAATTCTAGAAGCAAACAATTGTTAAGAGTCTCTTTCAGATTTCAATTAAAAAGCACCACCTGTAAATTTAGGGCTTACCACATCTAAATGGTCTATTATTTTAATTGGATGAGGCCTTTCTTACGAGAAAACGGGCTCAACTCGCGGGTTGAGCCCGCCAATCTATGGGCTGAGATGGGTTTGGGTTGCCATTTTGGCAACCAATATAAAAACGAGCTAAATGAGCTGATCTCGCGGGCTAGCCGGCGGTTTGGTGAGCCAACCCATTTTTTTTAAATTAAACCTTTTATATTTTAATATGAAGAGGATGTTGTTTCAAATATTATTTTAAACTTTATTATTTCATCTTAAATGTATACTTGCTTTGCAGATTGTTGATTATGTATTATGTTTTTGTCTTGTAAACATTGTTGATTATATTTTTTAGAAATGTATTGTATTTTTTTTCTAAAAAATAAAATAGGCTTGATAAATTGTATGTAAATTTGTTGTATTATTTTTTTAAAAAAATTAATAAAATAATAAAACTAAAATTTAAAATGAACAAAAAAGATGGCGCTTGTTAGCCCGCCTAAACTGGCTTGGGCTGCCAAAAGTCGAGGCGCTGGCCAGCCTCTTTCCTAGCACTAGTCTCTTTCATTTATATGCTTACCCACCTGTGATTTTATACCCATAATTGATTGCTGGTGTTTTTAAATAAAAGACATTTATTTCACCAACTGAAGTTATTAGTGGTATGGGTTGGTACCCGGTAACATTATAAATTAGGTTTGAACTTCTGTTTGGAATAAGGGAACTGCATTTAACATCGTTTATCTTTAATAAAAGATGCTTGTGTTTAAAAAATAAAAGATTTATTTTTTAATAAATAAAAATATAAACACATATTGACATCTTTGAATGTTGATCCGTATTTTTTTGCCAATAAAAAGAGACCAAACCATTTTTAAAGGGTATCATTTTTTGCTATTTTATTTAATTTTCGAATCATGAGGCTAGGCACCGGTCACAATTCATAAAAAAAAAAAGATGAATAAAGCTATGGACTAATACATCAATTTTGGGTCCCTTTGTATAAGCATAGAGAAAAGTAGCTTTCATCCGTATGCATTTTGAGAAATGGCCTTCGGATTGAAGTTAAATGGTGATGTGGTGTGATTTATGATGGCTAAGTAACATTTCGTAAAAAGAAAAATTTAATCGAATAAACATTGAAGAAATAACTTTTAGTAGGAGATTATTTAAAAGAATATAAAACTTATTAAAAATACTACACATTCGCACACATATATTATTTTATATACTATGATAATATTAGGACAAAAAATAAAATTATAAAGATTTAAAATGTTAATGTATTACAATGAAAAGTTGAATAATACAAAAATGGATAATTAAAGAATATATGAATTAAAAATCATCGAAGATTTGAATTTTGTTTAAGATTTCAAGAGAGAGAAAGCAATTAAAAAAAATCATCTCCGGAGCAAATAAAAGGAGGGGAGATGATTTTCACTCAAAAAAAAAAAAGGAGGGGAGATGTGTGGCCTCCGTCAGCTCTGCAAGCGATCTCTCAACAGGAGAGAGAAGGAGCATTTTGTCAACTAGTAACAATTTTAAAGGGGGGAAGTTGAAAGTAAAATTACTTTTCACGTGAAGAGTCCCCACCATGGTCTGTAAACAAAAAAATCAATTTGAATATTCAGATTGATTAAAGAATGTTAATTTACTATTTCTCTTATGGGTAGTTAGTACGAAGTAATAAAAATTAAATTTGTGAATAATAAAACAATGATTTTACGTATTTTCATTCACATATGACTGATATTAAAAATGTAAAGAAGTTGACAATTTTATTACACTCATCTCTTTCTTATCTGGACTATGTTCATCTATTTCTTTTTCAATAAATTATACATATTCATGTAAGAATAATTTATAAAAAATAAAAAATGCAAATTAATAAAAATTGTTACTAGTTCAACCCTCAGAAGTGAAAAGGAAGTACAATTTTAATAAAAGATGACAAAGACACTTTTTTTCTCCTTCTATCAAGAAGAAGGTTTTTTGTCCGAAATTTCTTATGTGCTAAATCATTTTCTAACAACCCAAAAAATTCTTACAGACTTATTGAATTTAAAATGCATTTTATAAGCCTAGTGTGTGTACACATAAAGGAATTTTATATTGACTTTTAAAATTTTGAAATTGATAAATGAAAATTACATTTTACAATTGATAAAAAAAATTAACCACTGTATAAATGAATTTCACACTAAGCTTTCAAATTTGATATTGACACGTGAAAATTTTTTGAACCAATATTTCAATTTCTAATAACAAATATTTCACACTAACCGTCGATTAATAAATCCTTATTCAAATCTATGTTATCCTGTGAAGGGATTTTAAAATGCAAAACCACGCATTTTTTTTTAGGGGAAGAAACCACACATTTAATTAGTCTCCAAAAGATGTCAAGTCTAAGTGGAACATCACTGCCGCGCACATAACATGTAAAAACCCTTTTCAACGCTCAACTGGAGAATATATAATACATGTGTTTAGCACAGCGGCCAGCCAGCTCAAAAAGTGACTTTTTGGCCCAGAATCACGATTGGACTAATCTCGATCGTTTGGCATAGCGGCTGTGCAGAAGGGCTTCGCTAAGGGAAGGGGCTTCAGAAGCCAGGGAGTGAGCGGCAGCCAATAAAGTCAAGTGGAGTTCGTTGGAGGAGGTCAAAGGAGCTTCTCAAAGACTTTAGCCTCTAGGAATGTGCTCTTCCACCGGAATCTATCAAAGAAGCCTTCTCCAAAGCCACCTCCGCCGTGAAATTGCACGCAACCTCCGTTTTATCAATTGATGACGATGACGGCGATGCAACTTGCGTTAAGGATCCTTGGCCCACCGCGAAGGATGACTCCGATGTGGTAGTCGATATCAAGCCGGAGATAGAGCCAGAGGGACCCTTGCGCCGTCGATAAGGGGAGCGGAACTAGTGTCGACGAAGTTAACATTGGTGGTGAGAATGCTGATGAAGAGGATGTGAGAGACAGGACAATCGTTGGAGAAGATGGATAGAAATTGGGAGAGGAGGGGAAAGCTTGTGTGGATGGTTTGCAAGGATTGGATATTGAAGACGATACGAAGACGAGTGATAAGAGGAAGAGAGAGAGAGGGAAGGTAAAAGACCAACTTTGGTTGAAGGTTTTATCTGAAATCCCTGATCTTGGTTTGTTCTTGGTCTGCATATTTTCTACTTCAATCAATGTGATGCGTAATTGTAAGTTTCAATTTTGACGAGGAATAAGTGTATTTATGGGTTCTGAATCTTACGTTGTACAAAATACAAAGGAGCTTGTTATGCAATATCATAGTCTTTCTTCAAAGTGGCTTCATGATTTTCAAGCTCAAGATAAGCCTTAGAATTCTCATGATTACTATCAATGGAAGGGTTGATTCTATTATTGAAGAAGGAGTGTAAGAATCTATCACTCGTTCATGAATCAGTCATATCGTTACAAAAGAATGGCTACTATAACTAGTTCTGTTAGTATTTAAACTATTACATAATTATATTTACTGTCTTAAAATGTGTCTCTTTTCACTACTTCTAAACAAGTAATAGTTGAAACAATTGTTGATGTAATTATTTGTGTGATGTCAATGATTAATTGAAAGAAATTTCTTGTTTTCTTAATATTTAATTTACATATATTTTCATGTACTCTATTTCTTATTTTTTACTATCAAAATTATCACAAATAGTTAAAATAAAATATATGAGTATGTAAATATGTAATTTATCATCAAAAGTTACTTCTCAAAAGTATTCTATGCGAGGGTAAGATGCAAAAACCATTTTCAACACTCCCCGGGAGAATATATATAATATCACGTCGAGGAGGATTAGCATGTGGCTTAAGAAATGCTATGCGAGGATATGTTTAATTTTAGGTTTACAGTTCCAGGCACGAGGTCCTAATAGATGCTAAAATATTCTTAATTAATGCCAACACCTAAATTAATTAGCTTACCGCAATTAAATTAATGAAATTAGCATAATAAAAAGAAATATGTGATGTAATCATGATATAGCCAGCCAGGTGAGAAATATCTTAAATTAACTAAGATTTTCATCAGATAAACATTGTCAACAAAGCAAGAGAGAATAATCATATGATTGAGCATAAGAATCACTTGGCTTGTTCGTCTCAATTTCGCCAGATTTTCAAAGCAGAGCATTGGTGAGTAAGCTCATCTCATCAGTGCTTTAACATTGCTTCTGGATTAGGCTTTCAATCATTTATGAATCTACTTTCATGCATGGGTCACTCATTTCCAAATTCGAATCTATATAAAGATTGATTTTGCGACTCCTTTTCCAACTATAATAAGCCACGAAGCTGCAATGTCGTCTTTTGTTATTTTCTTGCGACTAATGCTGAATTTTGGTTGGCCATCGCCTGGGCTACCGTATCTATTGCCTCTCTTTCTTTTCTTTTATTTTTTTTATTGACAAGTCAGAGCTCAAGCTCGCCAATAATGGGCTTGTTTGGGGAGGCATAGCTATTCCTGCGCTTACCGAGACAAAATTCCTCTTACATATTTACCTCAGAATTTGTGTCCGCTCTTCCAACGGATTATCCAAACAAACCCAATAAGAACACTGCAGCAAAGGAAATAAGAACGAAAAAAACAAAATAAAATTTCGAATAATGATTGAGCACTCAGAGTAATTTGGAGACTGCCATGGCTCTAAATCAGAAGGCTGTTAATTACTTGGCCACCGGCAGTTTCGCAACCGGTTTTTGCCTCTTCAGACGGCGGATGCAGATTCTACTTATGCTTAATTAATCTTCTAAAAGAGGGTTCGAATGCAAACAAAGTTATCGAAAGTTTGTTATCTTTTGAACTATTTATATTATGCACACATGAAGCCAAAACGCTCGCAAACGACAATATTACCGCGTGCTGTATTTCTAGACTTTTAAAATCAATAAATAACTTTTACCCCCTTTCTAACTCCCGAGAATCTTGACAAACATATGATGATGTCTTCCTGTTCATTCTCTTTATATGTTTTAACCCATCTTTCATTTCATATATAAGTGTAATTAATTAACACACTGATCCTGAAAAGCGGTTAATTAGCTTTCAGTTTTCATCCCAAAGGCACAGTGAGACAATAGATCCATCAAAAGCTGCAAGTTCCTGCACTTTACTGGAGAACACAACCAACTACATCTTATTCACAACTTACATCAGGGTTCTCTACTAAAGTGAAAATCTTCTCAGCACCGGATTCCCCCAATTTTCCTTATTTCTTTCCATCTCTAAAGTTTCTAAAGAAATTCAATCACTAAAAAAATGAAGAAAAGGGCAGGATACACAGTTAAGACTGATAGACCCTAAGTGGGCCACAGGCATAGGATCCATTATGGATCCGGTCTAGGCATCAGAGTTATAGCCACTAGGAATCGCTGGAGAAGAAGATGGGGAGCTGAGAGGAGCTCCGTCGTCACCGACGGTTCTCCGAGAAAAGCCGGCGCCAGCCGCCGATGCGAACGCCATCGCCGATTTGATGGCGTTCTTCAATATCCTGATCTTGATCTGGCCTCGCTTTGGAGGGAGCGTCTGTTTGTGCTTCGCGTTTGAAGCTGGATCCATTCCTGCAAACTCCATGGGCGAAGAATTGAGTTCAGAGAATTTCAGTGTTTAGCAGAGGAGCAGAGAAAGAAGGACGAGGCAGTGGAATGAAGTGAGGGAGAACACATAAGAGTGGGTATTGATTTATAGAACTGATTCAGCCTTGGAGGACCTCACAACGCACCGTTTTTCAGTTGCTTCGCCTTCAAGACTGGCAATGCGCTGACGTGTCCCTTTTCGAATCCTGGAGGGAATATCCCTGCAAAGCCGCGGACACCGTATCATTTCCTTTTCTTTTTCTTTTTGCTAACCTGACATATCAATTCATCCCATGAATTGAATTAGTCATGTAACTTGTACAGTTCTTAAAATTAAATCATGTGATTTATTTATATACGACAACTCTTGTAATATATATAGTTTCGCTTGCTAAAAATATTAATTTGATATTGGTATTGATCAAACTCGTATTTACCTGATTTAATACAAAGTACGCTGTTCGTCAGCTATAAAAGATGGAGCATATTTTCACATCCATAGTATATATCTGGACATCATCCTTCACTCATCTCCGTGTAAACCTAAGACCAGTCACATCGCTTGTAATGGATCTCATCCCGATGAAAGAATGGAGGATGGCTAATCCAGAATTTGAAAGTAAAATTAATGCTATAAATAAGTGACTTTGTTGGATTTTTTCACTCAAACACTTTGCGAAACGAAATCAATATTTGTTTCTATTTAGTTTTGTATCAGCATATAAGTGTATTTTGAAACATAAATTAATATTGATTCTATCTTGTTTTGTATTCGTTTATAATTAGTTTTAACATTATTATAGATCTTAACCTTTCCTTTCAAACATTAACAATCCTTTTTTTAAAAAGAAACAACTAACTCGTTTAGACCTTAATATTTTGTTCCTATAAAAATGATTAGATTTGATTATAAGAACAAATGCAGACGAAAACCGAAGATGAGCTTGGGAGAAATGATGGAAATGTGTTTGTTTGGGTTAACGGTATAAATTACTTTTTTCATATGATTTGGGATTTACAAGATAACTACTTTAGAGGGGTTTTGAGATTTTATTTTAATTTACATGTGTTATTCTAGAACAATTACAAAGAGGCGTAACAATGGTGCCAGGCGCGTTTTAATAAAATCAAAAAACCAACTACAAAATTGGGCGTTTGGGATCAAAACGACGTAACCCTTCCTTTACGTTTCCATGACCCCACGCGTCTCATTGTCTCGAAACGCGTTTAACATCACCCACCCCTTCTGCTCCGGGACGCCAAAAACCCAAGAGGCCAATACATACTTGTACTCCTCTTAGCTGAGATTCTCTCAAGTTGAGGTAATAACCTTTTTAAATATCATTTTCTAATATTAATTTAAGAGTTAGTTGATTTTTTAAAATTAAAATATTAAATAAATTATTTAAAAATATTTATTTATACATATCATTATATTAAATATCAATTTATAAATTAAACCGATTGATTTAGGTGAAACCAATAAATAAAAATACTTATGGGAAAAGGTAAATTCACTCTAATACTATATACCGTAGATAGTATTTTTGGGCTGACGAGTATCATTGTTTCATTTTCTGACATTGCATGTCCTTTCCTCTCATGCAGTTGTCTAAGTGGGCATTTTGAAGATTTGCCAAAAAAAAAAAAAGTGGGCATTTTGAAGATTTGCCTAAAAAAAAAAGTGGGCATTTTGAAGAGCGATAGAGAAGTGCTCGGTTTATAAAATAAATATATGGAGGATATTATCTCAATTTACGTAAAAAATTCATAAATATGCCTTTGAGGAGTCCAAACTAACTAATAATTACCCCATGTACCTACTACAACTTTATACTGGGCTCGTTTAGGAATGCGGTAAAAATGTACTTTTACGTAAGTCGAGGTAAATATGTGGAGGGGATTATTTTATTTTGCGGAAAAATACTGTTGAACGTACTTTTGACCTTACTTAACTATTTGTTAAACAAGCCCACTCATGGTCCGCCAATAATTGTGATATAATGAGAAAATGGCCCAAGGCAGTGACATTTTCATTCTCTATAGGTATTAATCTGTATTTTTTTTTTTAATTCCCAGATTACTCTTCGGACAGAAAGAGTTAAAAATATCCCAACACCTCACTCTCCAATTACAGCTACGACGCCGGTTGTGTTTATATTAGTGTTAGAAAATTACGTTCATACAAGTTGAGATAATATTACTTTTATATATTTACTTTGTAAACCGTAAATTAAATTAGAAGAAGTGACTTACACCATTAATCAAAACGGACACATTGAAAACAATGATAAATGGTGTAATATTCTAGTTGTTTTACTTGATTTACTGTTACCATTATAACTGTAATTACCATGCAAAAAAGATGATGCCTTTCATTAAATTTTAATACGTTAGCTGCCTGAAAATTGCGTTTGATTGTTAGCGAATAGCGCGGGTTGACAAGAGTCAGAAGGACATGGAAACGACATAAAGTGCAGACAAAACGACGTATTGGGGCTGGATAAGTCCTTTTGAAAAATGGACACGTGGGCCCCACTTTCACCCTCTCGTGTTTCATCCTGAAATCCTCGTAATCTGCCAAAACTGGCCCATCATCCTCCGCGTTTCGTCTTCTACGAAACTATACGTTTGAGCTTCACCTTTTGTGCCCATAACCGAACTCATTGGCCCTACTAAACGCCAAATGGGCTTGTTTCATACGGCGGTGTAGAAGTGAATTTTTCAATGGAGTTTACACTTACGAGGTAATCATACAAATGGAGTTTTATCCTGTCTTATTACGATTTTAATTGGTTAATTTTTTTAGAAAGATTAAAAAAAATAAATTTATTAACTACAACATATATTCTGAAATATTTATTTGTATCATTGAATTATATAACTGTTTATAAATCAAAGAAATTAATTTCAAAAAATGATATTTATACAAGTTAAGCAACTTACCTACTCTCTTATAGAAAAGTTAACTAACTCTTATATTATTACATCATTAATATAATATCCAATTGAATTTTACAAAGAGATTGATGAAGATAAGCATTACACTTGAACATATTTATTTATACATATATTTAGATTGTATATTAGTTATAAGTCGTATAAATTAGTTTAGAGAGAATTAGCATATATAAATACTTTTAAGTAATATATTTAATACTCTTCACCTTACTTTTTATTAAGGTTTTTTTTGCCATTACTTCCTGAAACATATGTTTGTTTTAAAACTTAGGTTTTGTCAAAGTATAAAATTTTTTTTAAAAGCTATTTTGGTTACAAAACCTCAGTTTAAAACTTAGGATTTCTCTTTTCTACTTTTTCTTTTTTCCTACCTTTTTCCTTATTTCTCTTTCATCTTTCCTACTTTTTTCTTTTTTTCTATTCCATCTTTCTTACTTTTTCTTTCTTCTCTTTCCTACTTTCATTCTCTATCCTTTCTTTTTTCTACCCACTTTTTTATCTCGGAATTCGGAAAAATTAATAACTTCCAAAATATAAATCACTTTTCAAAACTTAGATTTTGACTCGGAACCTGTAAAAGCTATATTCCAAAATCTATATTTTACCTTAAATATGTAAAAGCTATTTTCAAAATAACTTCCCAAAAAAAACCCTAAAAGTGAAGCACGTCTGCATTCCGTTCGCTGGTCGGTATTTAAGCAATATAAAAACCTGCCCCGAGACCAATCTCCAGAACAATTCCAATGAGTGGCCCGCTCGTTCACTTTACAGTGTGAACGTTCTCTGCCTCATAATGATCCGCCCAACATCAATCTTCCATTTTCTTTCTTTGAACAGATCCTCTGTCTCTATCATTCCGTTCCCTCCAATCTTTAACAGTGATACAGATGCTGTAGAAACATGTTCCATCCCGGAATTTGTGCGTTATAAAGGAGATTGAAAGCTTCGGAGTCAAAGCCCCACCACGCACCGTCCATGGAAATGGAAGAGCATTCGGCTGTTCTTAATTAGTTTCGAGGACAAAACAGCTTGACTTCATGATCATGTGCGTCAGTGTTCTTGCTCGGTCCAGTGTTTCTCTCAGAGCCAAAGGCTTCGTCGTGTGTTGTGTGTGTGTGTGGATGCAATAAATTAAGGGCTTGTTTGGCAACCAATTCTAGAACCTAGGTTTGGTTTCAAAACCTAAGTTTTACCTCAAAACCGAGGTTTTGTCCAAGTAAACTTTTTTTCCCAAAAACTATTTTGGTTACAAAACCTCAGTTTGAAATCTAGGTTTCTCTTTACTACTTTTTCCTCTTTTCTATTTTTTCTTTCTTTCTCTTTCATACCCACTTTTTTGCCTTAGAATCCGTAAAAGCTAATAACTTTTCAAACATAAATCACTTTTTAAAATCTAGGTTTTGTCTCGAAATTTGTAAAAACTATTTTCTAAAATCTATTCTCCAAAGGTTTTACTTCATAATCTGTAAAAGTTATTTTCAACCTCACATCCAAACAAACTATAAGATTTAAGAGTCAGCTCAACGAGAAGACCCCCTAGTGGTGTTTAGCTGGGATGATTTTTACTCACAAAATCCAACCCCAGCATAAACATTTATGCCACTATCTATCTCCCGGCAAGCAAACCTTCTTGTGATTAAGATGTGTATTTGTCCGTTGACCCTTCTTCCATTTATATATCATCCACATGCGGCAGAGGTACGTGTGAAGATTGACTTATCGTTTCCGCACTGGTCTTGCGCATCTCATGTTCGGACCAGCTAACTACACAGTACTAATTTTACTAAAATGAATGGTCGTTAATGAATGGAAAGAAGAACGGACCGATAATGTAAATGCATTGCTTATAAGTTGCAACCAGGGGCAATTTAAGTCTTCCACAAGACACAATGCATGCCATGATCCATGGATATGCAATTTGACGGGCAATGATTTGGTGGTGTTTTGATACAGTATTTGACAAACATTCAAAATTAAATTTAAAAATATTTTTACATGGGTTGAAATAAAATCACTTTTACATATTGATGTTAAATTGCATAAAATCAGATCCGTCAGAAGTTGCGGTGAACAAAGTGTATACTAGCATTCTCTGTGTTTGTCAGGGAACCTTTTTTTGGCCATTCCCGGTGCTAGATCCCAAATTCATCTAACCCAAATACTGTCAAATCAGATAAGATAGAATTTATTATCATAGTACATTTTTTTCCACAAACCAAAAGACTCTTGTACCACTGGCTCTCGATCTTGGAGGAATGGTGAGTCAGATGATCCTGCGGTAGATAGAGACCGATCCGTTGTCCTAAAGTCATACCGCGTCCTCGCTGTTCACACTTCGTTCAGGGTTCTTGGTGGGCCCAAAAAGTAAACATTTTGAATTTTGATGGCTCAGCTCTCTCTCTCTCTCTCCCCGGAAAAAAAACACAGATGTACGATTCCTTTTGTCTATTGATCACTTTTTGGTATGCTACGGTGAAGGTGATCTTCTCCCACAGCTGATGGCCGCAGATTTGGATTGATTAGACCCAGGTAATAATACGAACTGAAGCCTCCTGTATATGTGTCTTCTGTCTCTTCAGGTATGGATATGATGAGAAGCCCATCCCCGAAAAATCTTGCGCAATTGCAAAATAAAAACTTTGGCTTACTCCTACGTTTTGGAAGAACCCATTCCAATTGAACTCTACTGTACTTAAATGTAATCCAGTCAAATAATTACATAAAAACATTGGTTTGCTTCACTGATCACAAATCACCGCCCATTTCTCTAACGGAAAATGATGACAGAAACATGAGATTGCTGAAACGCAAAGGCACGTATATATAGAAGCAAACGCAGTATCAGTAAGCAACTAATCTCCATTATCCTCGTAACAAGTTACATACATCACAGCCAAATTACATATTAAAGGAAGAGCCTTGAAAAGCGTCGAAGATTTCTCTCCTAAAAACTTGAGAATACCACCAAGACGCTGGCCAGGACCGACCCAAACAAAGACCCAAACCAACCTCGTACTACTAGTTTACAACACTACTGCAGAAGCAGCCAAAACATAGCTACTGCAGATTCCTTATTCACCCACCCATCTTGACTTCTACTAGTCCTACAACAGCAAAGATGGGCTAGACACTAGAAGATACCTTTTACATATACACCAATCACACAACTGGATAATGGATCTTTGATTACAGAGAGAAAGCACAGACAGAGAGCCGGAGCACTGGGAACCGGCAGAGCTTAGAGTTGCCGGATCGGCTTGGTTTAGGAGCCATCGGAACCGTAAGCACTTGTTGGCGGGGTGGAAGAAGCCGAGCTGCCGCCATGTCCGGTGACTATTCCGAGAGACTCGCCCGCCTTCGAAACGGCAGAGACCACTGACTTGACCAGGCCGTTAAAAATCTCAGCCTTGATCTTGCCCCGTTTCGGGAAATCGGGAAAGTTCGCTTGATTCTTTTGAAACGAAGAGCGATTCGCCGCCATAGTTTTGGCTTTTCAGAGACTTTTTAACTTGAGAGTAAGAAGAAGTAGATGGGTTGAGAGTTGAGAGGGCCACAGAAAACGACCGAAATTGGAAAAGTGAAGAGAACCTCTGCCCCCTACCAGACAGCGGTCCGGGGGGTGTTGGGTATTGATGCGTGTGACTGGGAAAAGGGAAGCTATTTATAGGAAACCTGAATAACAAAAAACGAAAAGGAAGGGAAATTTCTCTCTCTCCCGCCTGAATATTATATCTATTTAATTTATCTTTTATCGATTAATCTTTTAATGTTATGAAGACTGATACTTCCAGAAACTGGCAAGATAAATTATATTTTGGAAGAATTACTAACAGGGCTTTAAAGAGATGTATAATATCTATCATAAGTAGGCCGTGAAATCGTTAAATTGATTTGAAGTAAAATGACTTCCCCTTTATCCTCCTCCTCCTCCTTTTTTTTCAAAGAGTGAGGTTAAAGTTATTATTTTACAATTCCACTTAATCTGATACAAAATCCTTAGTATTTTAAATTAGATTATTTTCTAGAGGCATGATAGTGATAATTTATCTTTTTTTAACACGTACGTCCAAATGCCCTAATGTTTCATCCCACGCATTCATTACTAATAATAGAATCTCAGTCTAATTTTTTAAAAATACATAGATTAATTAAATTAAAAGTATTAAAGTACTTTGCTGATTGATTTTTTTTGTGTGTGTAAAGATTGGATTGGCAGGACTCACAAATTAAATAACTCATTTTACCACGTCAAACACTCTTCTAGATATGCAGTGAAGCAAGGAATGCATCTGGATGGAGATGGCTAGTACTCATTACTAGCATTGAAATCGAATCCTCCGTAATTTAAAATAAAACATAAACCTAAAAGAAATAAAAAATAAATTCTAAGGCGGACAAGCTCATCCATTGTCAGCAAAATCCTTGCATATAATTGCATAGACAGTAATGAAAAAGTGCAAGAATATGAACAAAACGTACTGACGTGTCAAGCTCTGCAACTCGATCAGACTTGCCAAGTAACCACCTCCCGGCTTCGGCGTTACGTAATCCGCACTCAAAAGCCTCCAATCATAATATTCCACGTTTCATCGCGGCCGTCTATTGAAATGTCGGATGTTTACCTGAATCACAACACGAAAGCTGTACTTGCCGAAATGATTACCAAGTTAAAAACGGCCCATAGGAAACCAATTCGTTGATAACTATCTTTTTTTTTATTTTCAGTTTGTCATGTGTATATTGTTTTCTCTTGATTAATCTATTAATTTCGCCTTTTTTACAACCATTAAGTACTGTAAATTTGTTCTTTTACCATAGTTAGCCCTAATACAAGAGATTCGTTGGCTGCCGCTTTGTCTGCGATGATGAACAAAAACAGGGGACGGTGCGCTGAGTTCTAATTTTGTAGGACAAAGAATTCTGTACTTTAAGCAGCACACTTTCAGTAAGTGCCGGTCATTTCCCTTTAGTTTGTTATGCTTATGCCGAGTAGCGGAGTCAGAACTCTAGAGCAGTTGAGGCAATTTTTTTATTTTCAAATAAATGATAACAAGTCTACTAATATAAATAATTTAAGTGGGTTTAAATCTCAAATATCAGTGGGTGTAAAATAAAATTTTAATATTCATTTACATATAACCCGAAAATTTCAGTGGTGGAATATGGCTCCGCCACTGCTTATACCATATATGTATGGCCAGGTTGAAGAAGTCCCTGTTTGTTTGGTGGCATTCATTCCATTTCACAACCTACGGGCCCCGAACGATGAATATTCTCTCTTGTCGGTTATGTGGGGCCACCTTCCTTGCTTTAAATTCGTCTAAGTTGGCCCGGTATTTATAATGCTCCTCTATGCTTGGCCTTATCGGGCCTGTCAACACTGGAGTGGACCTCAAATCGAAACATAGACTTCTTCCATTTCTAATTTCCTACTTGATTTAAAAGGTTTATCTTCAACCAATGGATTGGAATTGAATACACAAAAGTGGTTAGTCGCTTGACGTTATAGTTCAAATCTCCACCGGCAAGGAAGGGAACTCAAACTTAATACCCAACATTGTTTCAACTACGGTTACTTCTAGCACCAGAAGACCTATACTCAGTAAAAAAGAAAAAAATATTTGATATAAAAAACGTCCCACCCAAAGCACAGCCCACAGGTTATTGGCTTATAACCAATAAATATTGGTCCTTTTAATAAGAGATTGATACATAACCTATAAGATTGTTAATCACACCAAATTTAAAGCAATGGGAGCATTTAGCCCGCCGTTACTTGTTTGCAATTGAGTGATAAATGATATCAGCTGCAATTGAGAGAAGCGTGAAGAATGGTTGAAGCTGTTTTGTATCAGGAAGAAGAGCAAGAACATGATGATGAGGATGATAATGAAGACTAATGGGTATAGTTAACTTGAAAGAATAGCACATGATTGTGGATTGGATCGAAGGTCTATATCAAGATCTGACTTTACTTTTTAGTGCAAATGTTTTATTCACGAGATCTTAATATTTGAACATGCTGCTCAGGCATTGAATTTCTCCCATTTGATCAGATAACATTTGTATTTAAGGGGCTGTTCGGCAAGAATTATTTGAAGGGGAGGGGAGCGAAAATTGCTGCGATTTAATTTTTCTTTAAAAAAAAGAAGTGGGATTATAAAATTTTAACAGAGATACTATGATTGATAAAAAAACGAGTCAGTTAAAAATCCTGAACCCATTTATCTATTTTTTAAATTAACTTTAAAATTGTTCTCCCCCCCATACCAAATAGACTCCTAGGGTAACATTTCTCACACTGGTCAAATGTTCCCATTGCTTTCTATATTGTGATTCATATGCTCCATTTGGTATATTGGAAATGAAGCCATGTAATTGGAATTGAGGTAGGAAGCGAAAAAATTGCGTTGTTTGATATGTGAGAACTCACTTCATAAGTGAAAAATGAGATCCATGGAACTGATATGGGTTCTTAGGTATACCTATGGAACTGATATGAGTTCTATGAAAGTGATATGACTATTACACTCTCATGAACTTTATTAATTGACAGCATTGCCTTCCTCCATCAATGGCGACAATATCTCTCTACTCATCGACGATGGCAACAGCCTCCTTACTCTGTCACAATGACGATGGCGGCAACATACATCAAAAAGGGCGATGGCAGCTCCCTATTCCTGTTCACCCTATCCCTCTTTGATCTGTAATGACACAAGTTGTTTTTCTCAATCTGCCAAGCTCCACCACTTCGATCTCCCTTTCCCTATTCACCCTCTGTTTCTTGATCTGTACCTCTTTCATTTGCCATGACACAATTTTTGTCTCTCTCGATCTCCTCCTTCAGTGACGGTGACAACCTACAGGGTGTAGGATGGTGTGTGATGGCGATGACGGTGCCGACGTGTGATGGTAGCCGATGATGCTTGTGCCAGTGGCCGACAGTAGCTATGGATGTATCGGTGGTTGATTTTTTAGCATAGGCCATTTTGGTATTTTGCATTATAAATACATACTTTAATTAAAATTATATTTTACCGCTTCCAACCTAATAAACATGGTTCAAAATTCATTTCATTTTCAGTTCCACTTCCATTTCAACTTCTACTTCCATAAAAAAACAGTTCCATGTACCAAATAGTGCATATTAAGTTTTCCGAAGCCATTACTGCCTCTTGACATAAGTTACATACCAACTAGATCATTTTACCCACTGGGCCAAAAATGCCTTAAAATTGGTACCCATCTCACATGACCAGCGTAAGATTCAGCGTGGCTCGAGCTTAATAGAGGAGTGTGGGATTCAACCGGGCTGAAGATTATTATATGAGTGTGAGCTTCAACTGGACTAGAGCATGAGCCTCAACCGGGCTGGAGCTTGACGAAATATGACTGATAAATGTTTTGTCATCCTAAGCGGCTTGCGCCAGCGTTTGAAGCAACCGGATGGATCGGGTCATCCAGTCCGATTGATGCTTACGTTTCTCTGCCGAGTCTAGTTGAATCTCTAAGATGAGTACCAATTTTAAGGGATTTTAGGCCTGATGGTAAAATTGCTCTTACCACTACTTGTATGCAAGGGTAAAGGACTTATTTAGCTAGATGGTATTCAGATTTCAGAGTCATAATTAGATAAAAAAATTAGCTTACAGTAATTATGTAAAATCTCTAGAGAAGGGGAGAAAACATGTAGGTGCGATCCACATGACATGTAATACAGTGTTCATTTCGCGTCGAAAACAATGAATCGGCCAGCGAACCCTGTGCTCTGAGGCGGGAATCTGGCAAACAGTAGGGGGAAACATGGCGAACAAGCTCATCAATGAGATGGGACTTCCCAAACAGATCGCTAATATCTTTGCTGCTCGTAACATCATCACTGCCAAAGTAACTAATTCTGCCATTTTGCTCTTTTGATTTGTACCCAGCATCTTATTTCTCCTTCACAATCCCTTTTCTCATTATCGCCCACCCAGAACAACTGCTTGTTCGCCGTCAACTGTTCAAATTGCATAAATTTTCATTATCTATCCTATTCCGATTTCGATTTCTGTTGTCGTGTTCAGTATTCTAAATATACCTCACGCCTTTTAGTTGCCCATTCGTCTTTCACAGTTCAAATCGGTCACCATTCGGCAGAGGATAAAGTTGGAACATGACTATCTTTTTTCCCCCGTTTTGGTAAAATCGCAGGATGCGTTATCTCTCACTGAATTTGAGTTGATGGAACTGCTGGACGTTGGTCGGGCCGATGTAACGTCAGCAATAGCACACATTAGTGAAGCTGTTTGTCCGCCTTGTCAAACTGTAATATGCGTAACCCCCCCCCTCACACATACACACCCCTAAGCTTATCAGCAATGACTGGTTTCAGTTATGTAACTAGGCTTTATATCTGATGGAGCATCGATTACAACACGAACATCTGGCTGGTCATCTTCCCACTCGTTTGAAAGGACTAGATGACGCCTTGTATGGCGGCATACCATTTGGTGCTTTGACGGAGTTGGTTGGTCCAGCTGGAATTGGCAAAACGCAGGTGCGTTGGTTTAACATACGTTGCTATAACATCTCCATTATACTTTCATGCCGGCATCACTTTCAGATTTCGATTATAATAAAAGGAATATTGCCTTTTCGCTTAAAGGCTTTTGCCTGCCGTAGTTGTGTATCTTTACAAGGAATATATTCGACACTTGCCCTGCTTATGGCGGACTAGAAGTGCATGTAGCACATAGATTTTTTTGTCATACTGCACCTTAATCTGGAATTTAGCAGTATATCAAGATACCACTTATGCTTTCATAGGTGTAATTCTATGGAAATTGTAAATAGACGAATTTGAATCATCGTGTACCAATGGACGTGTCAGATGAACATACAAGTACAGACCATCATGTTTATTTTGAGATGTGAGCAAGAAGAATTTTCAATCCGTGTGCCACAGTTTAGTAAATTAACTCTTCTGCTTTTCAAGATAGCAATACTGTCTTGGTAACTATGTTGCTTGAAAAAATCAAGTAACGGAGCTTCCAAGGTTGGGACTTAGATATAGAAACAGTCAGGCAATAGTTAAGCTTTTAATCAGGCCTTGAAGTTGATGGATGGGTGAACAGCTAGTACTGAGTTGGTTAACCCGCTAGATAGGCCTGAGTTAAAGATAACTCTTCTTTTTTCATAATAATTGTTCTATGACAAAAGGTAGAGAAGATGGGATATAAAGTTTCTATCGATAGAAGGATAGGAGGTTTATACGCATTGAGGAAATTTTGTTGGTGTTTAATCTGTGGGGCTAATCTTTTGACTTATACTTTATGCCTTTACTGAACGATGCCATAGGTTTGTTAATATTCTTTTTCAGAGCCACTGATATGCAATGACTAATTTTACATCGCAGTTTTGTTTGAAGCTCTCATTGCTAGCCTCTTTGCCACAAAAATGTGGAGGCTTAGATGGTCGGGTAATCTATATAGATGCTGAATCAAAATTCAGTTCTAAAAGGTACTTGAAGGAGAAAGAAACAATCATGTCGTATTATTTCTTATTATGCACTTTAATAAGAAAATGTTGTGCATTTTGGTTACGAACTTACTTTTTCCAGACTGATTGAGATTGGAATTAAGAGTTTTCCTGAAATATTTCACGAGAAAGGAATGGCACAGGAGGTATGGATTTTTTAATCTTTTCCTGGTTTTTCTATCTTATGCTAATCCAATGGTTGATTTAGAGACTTACAGATAGTTATCTCTTTAACACATTGCAGATGGCTGGTAGAATACTGATTTTGCGCCCCACTTCACTTTCTGAGTTCACTGAGGGGTAAGAATCCTGTACTTGGTCTTGGCATGGAGGGTAAGGGAATGTTAAGTGGATGATAAATCCACTAGTATGGTATATTTGTGTGTTCGGAAATCCGTTGGAAGAGTGATTTTACGTAAGCCAAAATAAGTATTTGAGAAGAGTCTTGTATCAATTTGCGTGCAACGTGGTTTGGGAATGGTTCCCAAACAAGCACTATATCTAGTTACAAATTGTAGCATTCTTTTCTTTCCATTTGTGTTCCTTTCATCAACTGAAACAAATTACCAGTATGTAATTCATGTTAAGAGGCAGCAAGGGCTCTCTACCTTGTAGGTTAAACAAATAGTTACTTGCAGGGAATGTGAAGTAAATGATAGGAGTTCACTGTACTGTCTTGTGTTCATGCTAACAGTCTGCATCAGATCAAGCTGTTAATCCTCCAGCAAAAAGTGAAGTTACTCATCATTGATAGCATGGCTGCTCTTGCTCTGGGGTGAGTTTAGCTTTGTGATGATTGTGAAGTATATAGTCAAAATGGAGATCTCTTCTATGCTCCTCAAACTTATGATCAATTTGGTCTGATTCTCTTCTTGAAGACCTTGTGCCTAGACATTATATACCTAGCCATCTTTGCTCTGTTTTTTATGGAAAAATATATGAGCTTGCCATCAGCATGTGATGGCACCAACTGCGTCAATATTCGAATCTTGATAAGGGACTATCTTTGCCTTTTTTGGCCAATCTTGGCCTACAAACCATTGTTTATATTTTGAGTTGATCCGAAACATAAAACCATTGCATGAAAAGATCAAAACGCAGAGCATTGTATGTTCTGAAGTGAAATTGATCCATTTTCTGAACAGAGAAGAGAGTGGGGCTTGTAGACAACAAACACTTGGTTGGCATGCTTCATTTATCAAGTAAGATACCGTTACTCTTATGAGTTATGAGATATTTAGAAGAGGGATAATGTTTCTTGCCATGAGTGGTGCTGATCTTGAACATTCCTAGGTCACTTGCTGAATTTTCACGAATACCAGTTGTTGTGACAAATCAAGTAAGATCTCAAATTGGTGATGAAGCTTGCCTGTATTCCTTCCAAGGTATGAAGGAAAAATTAGATTCTCAACAATTTTCAATTATTTTACTAATGCATCATCATATATTTTAAGTTACTCGGAGTCATGCTGGAAAGAAAGACAATTCTGCTAGATATGATTCTCACCTTGTCGCTGCTCTGGGAAGTGGCTGGGCTCATGCTGTGACCATACGCCTTGTACTTGAGGCTAAATCAGGTCTGTTTTGCTCTTGGTTCATTTATATGAGCCTAGGCGACTACTATAATGAAAATCCCTCTCTTTTTGCAAGATGTAACTATGCAGATTCTTCAGAGTCATTATCGGTGTTTTAAAATTCTGTATGGACTCTTGTATGCTAATTTTTTGCATTTCTGTGTTGTAAGACGGATCCCATCTGTTGAAAAGAATGACTTGCAACAGTTGTGGATTAACATCTTGTATGCTAATCTTCAGAATAACTTTTTCTTCACGGTTGATTTAAATTCTGTTAATATGTGGTTAAAAGTTGTGGAAATAATATTCGAAAATATTTTGTTGCATTTGGTGAAAAGCCCATACTGTTTATAATGTATAATTACTCTCATCTGTTGACATGTTTGACTTTCTGTGGTTTGTTTTCTTGCAGGTCATAGGTTTATTAAGTTGTCAAAATCTCCCATATCACCCCCTCTGGCTTTCCGGTTTAAAATAACTTCATCAGGGATAGTCCTTCTAGACAATATCGGGATGGAGCTGAAAGGGTCTGATATAAATACAATCCACTTTCAAGGTTTGTCATTGAGCTTCTGTCCAAGTAAGAAATCTTCTCAGGAAATTAAAACTACTGCACGTAGTAGGTGGCTCCCACTACTTGTTTAGTTTTTATTTTCTTTTCCTCCCATATATTCTGTAGAAAGAAGTTCCTGCGCAGATGAAAATCTAATACGCAACAAATTTTGTGCCATCTTCTTTATTCAATTTATCTTGGGAAAACATGCAGGCCAAAACACATTGTTCAGTTTTGAAGGGGAAAAGTTGCAGTAATTACTCTAATTAGTCGACTATCTGCTTTTGTCGAAAGCATGTGACGACACGGCAATATATATACTATATTCATCCATTGAAAAGAAACGGCTACCTCCAGTACCATGCTTAGGATGTGCACACAGCAGATTGTGGTTTTTCATGCTTGAGCTGGAGATTTCAATGTTTATTTTTCCCTTGCATGATATTCTTTTTGGCGGCGGTGGAGCCTCGCATTATATTATAATTCAAAGGTGCTTGTGTCTAGGCACTCACAGCATGGGCTTTAAAAATATCATTTGATCTTTAGATGATGGAATCGAATATGACTTTGATGGATAATGTAAGCTAATTGCTTGTTTGGAAACCCATTCTGAGACCTAGGTTTGGTTTTAAAACCTAAATTTTACCTCAAAACCGAAGTTTTGTCCAACCAAATTTTTTTTCCCAAAAGCTATTTTGGTTATAAAACTTCAGTTTGAAACCTAGGTTTTCTCTTTCCTACTTTTTCATCTTTCTTCTTTTTTACTTTTTTCCTTCGTTTTATTTCTTCTCTCCTACTTTTCATTCATTCTTTCATTTTTTCTATTCACTTTTTTGTCTTGGAATCCGTAAAAGCTTATAACTTCTCAAATATAAATCACTTTTCAAAATCTAGGTTTTGGCTTGAAATCTGTAAAAGCTATTTCCAAAACTTAAGTTTTACCTCAGAATTTGTAAAAGCTATTTTTAAAATCACATTCACGCTTTAATTCAAAAACGCTCTAAATCACGAACTAGTCCCATGTTATTCTCATACTGCTTTGACACACTGCTTTTGGTGCTTTTCTTTTTCGATTACTACTACTACCGTTGTTATTATTTATCTACCTTTCAACTTTCAAGATTGAAATAGGCTCTGGACATCGTAGTTACGCTTCCGTCTAGTAATCCAAGGTTTGCTTACTGGGTTCAAAGTATGGGCCTTCCTGGGATCAGTGGCATTTGACTGTATTAATTAAAGGGCTGTCCTCTTCGTGGCTTGGCACTGGACATCCTCTTTGGACTTGTATATGGCCCACGATAGCCTTCTTCATTGTCCCTATTGAGTCATTGAGTGAAATACTAATTATATTCTTCTTCAAAATTTCCACCATCTTAAAGTTCAATACAAATTCTCCTTTTTGCTTCTCAAGATGTAATTCATTTATGAATAGATTTAATTTTTCATTTTAATAAATTTGGTAATTTGATATCTTCTTATTCTGATGAAGTAATTAAAAATGATTTATGATAATAGGAAGAAGAGGTAGAACGTGAAGATGATGATGATGATGATGACAATTTGACTATGGTTAACTTGAAAATATAGCATATTATGGATTGGATCAAAGGTGTACATCAATCTCGTACCCTGCCATCTTCGAAAACTAGGGAATTCCCTTGCCCTTGCCCTTCCCCTTGCCATGCATAATCATGAATCGACTTGCTTTATTCATACTTTCTCCCCTTTTATTAAAATTCCATTATTGTTTCTATTTGAAAGAACCGAGGAAACAGGGCCTTTTAATCATTATAGAATTTGTAAAATAATAATAATAACATGGGCTCTCACCAGTCACCAGAAGAAAACATAAATTAATACTGCCTTTCTGGGACTTAGTCAAGAGAGAGTGCTGCTGCCAAAAATCCAAAGATTCCAATGATTTAAGGTTTCTTTTCTTTCTTTAGCCGTATGAGTATAATAATGCATCATATCATTTCTTTTGGGCCACTATGCTATTTATATATTGTCGGTATAGCTGCTTTTGTTATTTGAAACGTGAATCATCTACCACGCCAAACAGACTGACTTGGGACAAAAACTAAAAAAACAGCAAAATGACTTGTAAACCTTTGCTGTTACAATGTTTAATGAATCTTGTTTAACTTTAAAGCATTGCTCTAATCAAACGTTAGTTGCAATATATAAATAGCCAGTTGTCGCTGCACCAATGGCTGCTTCTCTTGAATTTCGCTTTATTTATGAACTTGGCATCTGAATCTTCCTCGAAATGATGCCACACTCCTCCTCTAACAGTTGAGAGGCCAGGCATGATCGTTTTGATATTCTTCGAATTTAGTATGCTTTCAAGTGGCATAATTTTAATATTCGTTTGGCATCTTCATTTCAATCTTGTTTCTTTATCTTCTTGTGTGCTTAATTACCTCATCTACCTCTTAACCGTTGTATGTGTTTAGAATCCTGTTGGAAGAAAAAGGTTTACGAATTTTAAGATATTTTACAGATTTTAAGATACATTTCACCTTGGTTTACGTGTCCGTTGGGAGGAAGTGATTCCCAAAGAAGCACATTGCCTATTTAGACCAAATGATAATAGAACCCAAATTGTTACATCACAACTGCACCGATTACTACCTGGATCTAAATTAATTCAGCCAGATTTAATATTGTCTGTTTCATTTACAAAATTCAATAGTTCACATTACCGTGGTCCACATATATTTAAAACAAGAGTATTAAAAATAAGGACATGTTTCGAAACCTTGGCCACAACTTTTTTTTTTATTTGGTGGTTTCACCAGCATCCCATTCAGACCTTCGCAGATGTGTTTTTCTTCCCTTATCCTTTTGTTAAAAGGAGACATTTTGATATTAAAAATAAAGAAGCGGTCTTATTCTTATTTCTAATCTATTTTTACCACTGTGTGTTTTAAGTGCTATTATTCTTTTTTCAGTAATCCGTTTTTATTTTTTTATTACAAGCAGTCCCACCTTATGATTTTATAGCGGCCCCCTGATGTGTGCGCTTGCTGCCGACACTGGTTTGTCATACAGATAAAGTTAAATTTTATTGCATGTGTTAGGTAGCAGTACTCGCATAAAATATATTCTTGTCTCGGAAACAAGACAATGTACTTATTCTATCTTATTTATAAATCATTTTTAATAGATTTTACTTGAATAAAAAATTAAAATTCATTAACCTATACTTTAAATTTAATAATATTTTCAGTTTTATCCTTATTCAATAAACATCAAATATCATAAAAATACTATCAACACAATAATAAATAGAATGTATAATTGTACATTTATATAAAAAGTTTAATAGTATAACATATAAATATGACTAAATATTCTTTCCTGACTCAATAATAAATAGAGCATAAAATTGTACATATGTTTACATATGTATATCAAATTAAGATTCATATTATATATTTACTTTATAAACTGTAAATTATGTTGAAAAGGTAGTTTTTATAGCTAATTCAAATGAACACAATAGGCCTTTATGGATTAGCAGTGAAAAGTATTTTTTCAATGTGATTTACAATATACAAAATAATTATATGAGAGGGGTTTTATCCCACTTTATGTAAAGATGATTCTCCAACGCTTTCACAAATAGGCATAATATCATTTTAGATATTTTTTGAATGAAAGGTTGTTTCAGGAAACTGATAAAGTGCATGTTTGAAAACGTGGTAGAGAAGTACTTTTATGCAGATCGAGTTAAATACGTGGAGGAGATTATATCGTTTCGCAGAAAAACACTCTTAACAATGCATTTGGCTTTTGGAAACGTTATTCCAAACAAATCTAAATATTTAACCATGAAACGCTAATTTCCCTTACTTTAGAACTTCTTAATAACAAAAAAGGGATTGGCATCTCTTGTTTTGTTGATGTAAACACGACTTTGGCAAGTGATTTTTCTTTTTGGGTCAAAATACAGATTTTAAAAATAAATATTTAAAAATGTTTATCTATTTAAAATGTCTCCTTGAATCATCTGTCCCAATATATCCAACCAACAGAAATGATTGAAAAAAAAAACATAAATTTATGAAATAAAGTGGTTCATTAATTTCTGTATTCAAAATAGAATGGAGAAGGCAATCGTGAATATAGTATATAATGGCATGAAAATTCATCTGTAAATGAGAAGCTGCGAATTTGATCAAGTTTATAACCACACAGCTCGTAAATGATTTTGTCTATTCCAACAACCTTATTTTTTATTTTTTTTTTGGCGAAAACAACCTTATTTTCTAAAACGTAAATTTGTACTCCCCTTCTCTCTTTTTTTTGTTTAAAGAAGAGCCCCAATAATTGCGATAAGGGTAAGCACTGGCAAAATATTTAATGGCAAAGGGAGGGGGAGAATAAATTAAAGGGAGATGGAGAAATTTTGATTATAATAATATTAATGAACAGACATGGAAAGCTTCCAGAAACAAAAGTGGTGCAATTAAATAATAGCAAAGTCTGAACGTATGAGTGGAAAAGAAGCGTCCACGTTTCCATAAGGCCTAAACCTCGTACATCTTGCCGACAACGTCCCCATCCTTAAATAATATTAAAAAAACATATCATCTTCCTATTCATATCTACCAATCTTCCACGTTAAACACTCCCATTTTGAAATGTCACATCTTGAATCAAATTTTCTGTCACGTCCACTCACCGTTAGTTTACTATTAAATTAATGGGTTAACGTACACATCGTGACTCTATTTACATCTCCGTTTAATTACAGTAATATTGCTCTTTTTATATATTTATACGGTGAAATTGCTCCACATAAAATTTTTAGAATGAAACGGTCGGTCAAAAAAATTTACGGGACTTAAATCTATATTAAATTAACACGCTGCCTGTTGAGTTGTTCGATCGCTAC
Organism: Vachellia pachyceras; assembly: GCA_025593235.1. Classification (NCBI taxonomy): domain Eukaryota; kingdom Viridiplantae; phylum Streptophyta; class Magnoliopsida; order Fabales; family Fabaceae; genus Vachellia; species Vachellia pachyceras. The sequence goes on along the minus strand of JANTPZ010153579.1, from coordinate 46,117 downwards.
ATCGTAAATACATTCACATTTACAACAGACAAATGGGCGTTTGGAAAGTTAGTTAGAAGAAATGAATTTATACATTTTTAGATATTTTATGAATTTTAATTTAAAACAAAACTTAAAACTTAAAAAATCAATTTCAATATCAAAACTTAAAACAAATCATTTAAATAAAAATATTAAATTGTGATTTTCTTCACGGGAAAACACAACACCGGGGGGCTGCAGCCTGCAGGGGACACCGAGGTAAGTGGTGGAGGCTCATGTGATTGGAGTGGGCCCCACCCTTCGCATCCTGTGGCCTGCGCTGTACCTCTCTGTCCTTCGTATATTGTCCAAATCTCTCCGATTTGAATTCAACTTCTCACAAAGGCACGTGAAATTTGAGGGATTCCAATTTTTAGATAAAGAGTATAGGTTTGTTTGGTTAACCCGTTTGGGCAATCAAAATTCATTTCTACGCTTACCGAGATAAAATTCCTCTCCCTTAGAATTTGTATCCTTTCTCCCAACAGGCTATCCAAACAAGCCCTATAAATATTTAGATTCAAGTGTGTATGTATGACCAGTAATATTTTTAAACATGCGTTTAAAGCCAATGTTTTTCTTATAGGATGTGTATCTATTCATATAAAATTAATGGAAAACATAGCAGTCGTAACCTCTAAATTCAAGACTCTCGCTTCGCCATGAAAGTATAAATTCCATTTCAGTAGAGTTCAAAGGTGTGATTGTAAATATCATCCGTATAAGGATGTCATTGATGATCTTAGGTTAATTGTTAGTGGAGATTGGAAGGTACCAACCATTTACACACAGTCATGATGACAGGATATTGTTTTTGAGGAGTTTCCAGCTAAATATTCACATTGTGTGTGAATATATAACTGGAAGATTTTGCATCATTGGCGGATATCGACGAACAAGTTTACGTGTACTTCCCTGATGTTTTGTTTTGGTGTTTTCTCAGTGAATATCATCCAATCCGTATAAGAATGAATGCAGTGATGAATTGAAAAATGAGGAGAAAAGGGGATATGAATGAATGAACGAACGAACGAGTCAAAATTTCAAATGGTTGGTTGGGTGGGACGTGATAAAAGCTTTGTCTGACTCAAAGGTTGAATGAGATACGTGGAATAGTTTTGGTTTCAGTCGTATGTTTATTTACCTCCTGTATTTTACTGGTTTCAGTCATACAATGAACGAGTTTTCAACATTCAACATTTACCTCCAGTATTTTCAGATGCGAGATGATTATTTTTATGATGTTTATTTACATTGCTCGGTCCATGCTAAACACTTTTTTACTATATAAATAAGTTGCCTTTATTCTACTTATCATAAATATTTTTTCTGGTAAATATTATATAAATTTTAAATATCTGAACGTATATATTCATATCACTTAAAAACTAAGCAGAGTGCAGATGTCGGGTCAACTATTTAAATTTTCAGGATGTAATCAATAATCATGATAGCATTAGGAGTAATTAGATATTTTTAAAACTAAGTCTGTGCAAGCTTGTTTAATAAAAAGGATCTATATAATTTTTAGTTTCTCAAATTTGCATGAAACTCTAGTTTTAGCTTCTCAACTTTAAAACCCATAGTTTTGATTTGTATAATTTCATAAAGATTTAAATGTTTGATAGGGTTAACTATGTATTGCTGTTAAGTATAAGGATAAAAAAAGGTTGTTAGAACTAGATGATCAAAATCAAAATTTTTGTATTCCTATACTTTTAACTAATTTTGATTTTAGTCCTTAAATTTTTTACGGATTTTAATTTTGGTTCATATATTTAATCACGATAGATATCCAAGTTCTTATTAAAAACAAAGACCACAACATAGTTTAAAACCTAAGAGATCAAAATTAAAATCCTCTAATTTGGGAGACCAAAAATGTTATTAAGCCTGATATAAAAAGGATAAACTTATATCAATCGTTAATATCAAAGTCAGTTGACCGTTTTTGGAAGATTAAGAAAAGTAACTAACGAATTTGTTTACTATTTTTTAAAACTAATTTAACTTGTAAACTAATATATAATCTACGACGTATGTAAATGTTTCGAGATATATGTTTAAGTTAAGTGATTTATTTTCATTAAAAAAAAGAAAGTTATGTGATTTATTTAGGTGTTTCAATCTTTTAAAAAAATCAACTATTATAAGTGTTTCATAATAAATTCATATCTTTTAGAATCCAAGTGTTTGGGAATGAATGAGCAGAGGCAGTATTATATATTTTAAATTTAATTGTTGAGACGGAACTTTTAAAAGGGGATGAACATGAATCTGAGGTACCGGGTATAGGCCGTTAAGAGGGTGTGTGGAAATGCGAGTGAGGATTTTGGGAGGTTACCCAAATTGGAAATTAAATATGGAGCATTTATTAAGGTTGGATTCACACCCACTAACAAGTCTCATGATCCTTCTCGCAACTTCCCATATTAATTATTGCCACTTTGCTTTTGTTTGTTCTCACTGCCACGTGTACTTCCTTCTTTCTAGTCCCGCAAGGCATGAAAGATACGTAGGGGTCCCACACTTGACTTTTTTACAAAAACGCATTTCAAATCAAACATGAGCTTCCTCGCATCCAAAATATATATACGGTGTCTCCCAACAAAATTCTTGATTCTGTTATTCATACCACGTGTCGTATTTTTTTCAGTACACTTTGAATTATAGAGAGAGCTGTTAAATATCATTCTTTTTAAAATCTTACCTTTATCCACTGGATCCTGAGAAAGAGATGAAAATTATAAGTTTGCCGCTCTTCTCTAATTTTGGTGAAGTGATGATGGGAAGTACTTATGTTTGGGATAAGAATGATTATATAAGAATGTATATATTGCCGCCTTGCTAATTAATTCCATATAGTGGGACCCTATCTCTAACAATCAGTTTTTGTACTCATTTAGAAACACGGTAGAGAAATACTTTTACCTAAATCGAGGTAAATATGTAGAAGAAATTATCTCATTTTATGAAAAAACACTGTTGAACATGCTTATGTAGAGTAAATAGGCTTTTATAAATAAGCACCGTATTTGCTCCTTCCCTATTCTTACACACTCTTTCCTTGTAAATAGAGATGCAATTAGATAACGAGTTTTATTTTTTCCCATATTCATTGTTTTTAATCAATTTTAGCCAATCTCTTATCCATTTAATTTGATTACTAGTATACTACTGTATAAATAACAGTTGGAGAACATTATTAATCAGATATTACTATGTGCCATCGTACTGGCTATATACTCACATGCGGAAGATACCTCTTGTTGTATACGATTCATATGGAATAATTTGCTTGAAATAATCTCATTCCAAAACTGACTTTGAGGAGAGTGGATTTGATCTAATTAAACACGAGATGGCCGCAATGTAATAAGTAGGTTAGATATATTAATCATACTCAACAAACAAACAGGCTAAAGCCAACCACCACAAATAGCTAACCGACCTAGCTAGGTTGAGTATGTATTTTACTCGCTCTAATAAGTTTAACATACGAACTAAATGATTGAAGAGTTTATATTAATCACATACTCATAGACACGCACCGAGGATCTCAATCCATGTCTCTTAAATCTGTAGTGTTTCTTTAATTATCGTTATTGACTGCACATACGAAGGTGATTTTCAGCAAAAGGCGTGCGGTTGCACTTCATATAGTTAACCACAGTATTATCGGGAGATCAACCAAAGTGTTACAAATAACTAGTGTGACTAGTTTATTTAATGGATGCAAATGAAAACAAATGGTGATGTGCGTGTATAGGGTAAGATTATATATATATACACACAATAAGCAGTCAACGGGCTTGTTTACAATAACGTTTCTAAAAATTAGATGCACGTTTAACAGTATTTTTCAGCAAAATGAGATAATATTCTCTATATATTTATCTCGACTTGCGTAAAAGTACTTCTCTACCGTGTTTCCAAACGAGCACAATATAAGCAAGAGTGGTGTGTTGGAGATAGGCAAGATAGGAGGTTGGGAGGGGGTGCGGAGGACACGAAAGCAATTAAATTGAGGGATCTAGAAGGACACAAATAAATTTTCTCTTTTCTATTTTTTATTTTTTTATTTTTCATATCTATTTTTTGCCTCGAATACAGTAAAAATCAATAATTTCTCAAACACAATATTTTAAAACATAGGTTTTACCTTAAAATCCGTAAAAGTTATTCTTTAAAATATAGGTTTTACCTCAAAATTTGTAAAAAGGACTTCCAAACAAACCCTAAATTGAGGGATGAGAAGGAGGCAGAGGAAGAGGCAGGCGTCGGGTAAGGTATGGATAAGCGCCGCCCACCAAACTCAGGTTTTGTCCGAGCCTTGTCCCTGGGTTAACGTTGTAGCCTCACCGCTGTTCACTTCCCTCTTCCCTCCTTCATCCTCAATTGAACATTAACAGCATCGTCCTTCCCAACTTTGTTTACACCTGCATGCATTCCTCCTTTCCATAACCATAGTGGCCCCATTTCCATGAATTAGGTAACCAGCAGTCCAGAACTGAGTCTAAAGATAAACCTCATCTATGATGAAAAGCACCATGAAATAATGAATAATGGTTAGGAGGAAAATCCAATCCAAGAGCCACTTAAAGCTCGTTGATTGCACAGCTAAATTAAACTTTTAATTATTTCATACATGATTATTTATTCCAGCAAGCTCGATCGTGAAAAGTCTTGACGTGGGACTACCCATATCCATGATTAATTATTAAATGCATCACTACCTGTCCACTGCTGGTGTGAATATGAAGCAAAGGCTATGAAGGATTGGATGGAAAATGATGCATGATCTGATGATCTTGATTGGATTAAATTAAGTTTTAATTATTATTTAATTGATTTTTAAACATTTTTATTGCTGCAACAATGTCATTCCTGTCAAAGTGAACCCCACTTTTATAGCGACGTCGTCTTCCACGAGCAAAGCGCCCAAGCAATTGTTTTACCAGTCATTCCTCGCTTTAATTAATCTTCTTCTGGTACAAGTTTTAAACATAGTTATTTTTTAAAATATATAATAACTCCAAACACGTTTGCACACTGAGTTTTTTTTTTTTGCCGACAGGTTTGATTTACATGTAAAAAGATATATTATTTTAATTTAAAAGGGTTGCGCGCATGTTGATGTGAGAGATAAAAAAGGAAGGGTTTTTCCACCTAGCGTTGGGTGCAGCGGTCAAGGTGGTTAAAGTGTTGGTGAGAGATAAAATGAGAAGGGGGTTACCCACCCTTGGTACAAAACACCTTAAAGATAAGGTGTGCGCCTAAGTATTCCCCGCTCCGAATTAGTCGGTTGCTCTGAGTTATCTGATCCAGTTGAAAGAATGCCAAAAACTCAGGAAAAGGTGTCGGATACTGGGAATTCCGGGGAAGCCAATCTACCTTATGTTCAAAAACAAAGGAAGGGGGTTGTTTGAACTACGGCCAGTTTGCTAGAGACAACAAAGAAAAATTATTTAGGCCAAAATATGAAAAAAAAAATTGCTGGGGAGTATGAAGGGGAATTGAAGCTGAATTAAATACCGATGGGCAACAAAAACTAATTTAAGCTAAATTCACGAGGAGTGCGTAATTTTTATTATTAGTTCAACAGTCTCCCAACCGTTAAATCCTAAATCTAACTGAAATATTTTTCTTCTACTTTAAAATGTAGAAATTAAACGTGCCTGAATTGGAGGGACAGGTGTGGACATGCCATGAAATAACATGCAACACGTTATCAGTAAATTACAATAAAAGCTGAATCCAGGAAGAAAAAAGCATTAGGGGGAAATCAAAAGTTCAAAGCTAATGCTGACGCGGTGGTGACTTTGTGCTGTGTGGTTGTTAAGCCATTTAGTCCATTCCTACTAACATGTATATGGATTTGTGTGAAACCAGGCTGGGGTTATATATATATATATATAGCAATTTTCTCTTAGGGACACTACTACTAACATGTTTGTATTTAACGTTTGTTATATTAATATCATTGTTTGATTTTCAAAAATAAAGAAGCAATTTTCTCTATGGGACATGACATTTTACATGCACGAAATTTGAAGTGATATTTTTTTCTAAGTAATATTATTCTCTTACTGCTAATAATGCCAGAGAAAAACCATATTCATGGTACGGTTATGTACTGAATAATGATATCTCTCGTAATGGTAATTTGAACATTGAATTAACATATTATAAAAGATTAACTTCTTTATCTGGATTCAATCATTTTAGTAAGATTTGAAATGATATAATTAAGAGATGTGGATCATTTTAGTGTCCCAAAGTTATCAGTAATTTAAGTAAGTTTTCAATTTGATTTACTATTTATATGATAAGTATGTGAGATGGGTTATATTTTAATTTGTATAGATTTATTTTTTTAAATCTAGGGTGAACCAACCCATAATATAATCCACCCAAAAAAATTGTTAAATTATTTCAAAAGAAAATAATGTTCTAATTTTAACGGTATAAGATCAATTATTAGACATGGACTGAGAAGCAAAAAATGTTACGATAAATTTTTGTAAGGGCTCCTGTAGTTTTAAAATAAAAATTTTAAATTGGTCAACAAAAATCCTATTCAAAAGGTTAAATATATCATATCTAAATTAAATTTTTCAATAAAGATAATATAAGCAACATGAGTGTAGCTTAGCAACATGCATTTAATTTCTCACTTAAACGTTTAATGGGTTGTACACTTGGACTTTAGGGAGGGAGGGAGAGCGCACGTAAAAATAAACAAGGGTGGCGATAAAGCGCCGCAATATAATAAGGAAGCTAACCAACAATTAGCCTGATTACATTATTAAAAAAAGTTTATGTGATCAAAATAAAAGTTTTCTCTTGTATATATACTTTATAATTGTAAAAATTAGATGCATATGTGATTTCATCCTATGAGACAAAGCTCGTGGTTTCTACAGGTTTAAGGTTTTGATGTTTCCTGTAAAAGTGAACCTTCATTTATTTAATTCCTACAGACCTACATGGATTCAGTGGAATGGTCAAATATTGCGACTCGTTGGTGGCTGTTTTTCTCGTCGGGATTACCATTCCTCTGTGTACTTTCTCCTACATACACAGTATTTTTAAAATTAAATTTGATAATTAGTATTATTGAATTGAGAAAATTACGGAAAAAAGCCCTCAAAAAATAGTGATTATCATAAAGGTAGGTGATTCAAAAATTTAAAGCCCATCATGAGGATAGTTCCTCACATGTCTTTACCGAAATTTAAAGGAAATATCCTTAATACCTCTGAAACAGTAACGGCCACACGAGACGCATAATGTTTTGGCGGGAAATAACACCGAGATAGAGAGAAATTCAAACTACATGACGCCTTTCTACACCGAATCTAGTAATTGCGGTTTATAAAGTTAACTTTTTACACCGAACGTAGTAGCTTCCGTTTAGAAAGGGTAACCCATGATGCATTCGGACGAGGCGCTGGCCACATTCGAATGGGGAGCAAGGACCTTCTACACCGTACATAAATAATATGGTTTAGAAAGCATACAAATTCTCATCTGAATGAGGCCAACTCTATTCGAATGACCCATCCATTTGATTGAGGCATAACAATACTTCGAATGAGGAATCGATCTTTATCTTTAGATGCGGTTTAAGAAGTTATATAAGGCTTATTTGAATGAGAGATGGGTTTCATTCAAATGATAAGTCTCAAACTTTTTTAAACCGAACATAGTAAAAACGGTTTAGAAAATGTAGCATCTTCACTTTATACAGTGTATTTGATAACAGCCACTTAGAAATATCACTCCCAACCCCTAGTCAAAGTAATCGAGTTAAGCGATCGGATATTCAAACATCCATATCACCCCAATTCACACAGCCACTGGCGGACCTACACTATGCTGAGGGGGTGCAGCTGCACCCTTTGATTTCCAAAAAATTAGGTACATACTGGTACTATGTGATTTATTTTACACCCACTCATTTGCTGATTTTGAACCCACTAAAATTTTGCTTAAATTATTCTTAAAACATATTAAGAATAAGTTCAATTTATCTTATAAAAAATAGTTTGCACCCCCTAAATTAGGGTCCTAGGTCCGTCATTGCACACAACCTTTTGTTTTTGCAGTAGTGGAGATGGATGTGTAAAAAAAAAGTGGAAACGGATTGATTACATAGGTTTGTCATGGTTATGGATCTTTTCAAGTTTATACAGCACTGTTATAAAAGTGTTTATACAACTCTCATTAATAAAATCCTCATATTTATAAAAAAAAAAACAATGTCCTCATGTCAACACTAATAATGTGATTTACACTAACGGCATTTTACGTTATGAGTTAATTTATTATCAATTAAATGTATATCTTTTACCTCAATGGCAGGATATTAACAAAACTGATTCATTCCACGATTCTCTGTTAATAATTAGGGGGTTTAATGATGCGTCGGTGGGTGGTAAGAAACAACAAATTGAGAGGACGACATTGCTGCCTTCCTACGCCTAGGTTTTTGTAGCTTACATGATTTTAATAAGGCAAGTTGATAAGTGATAACTACAGAATCAAGCACGACTTTGACAAAAATAGACAGAATAAGTAGTTTTTGAGTGATGGGACACGACACGGGTGTGGCGTGGTTTGATCTAAGCCTCGGAATCATATATTATATTTTAATGAAGATTCCTTGACCTCCCCGCCAAACCCCTGCCTGCTTGCAACCATATGTAATAATACGATGATTTTATCGTTATTATTTTAACGAATGGTCATGCATTCTACATTTATTTTCAACACTCATTTAGATCCAACATGTGTTTTCTCAAACGTATCACTAGATATATTTCCATCTCCACCCAATTATGTGCCCGTATGAAAAATACTTCTACGTAAATTGAGGTAAATATGTAAAATAAATTACCTCGTTTTGTGGAAAAATACTGTTGAACGTGCGTTTGATTTTTACAAACGTTCCGTTAAACGAACCCTTTATAAGTGTATAATTATTTCTTTGTTTTTTTTAATTCATTTCGGATGGATCGTCTCCATGATAGAAAGCAAAAATGTTTTCCCCATTGGAGCAACAGAGAAAGGTAGATGCTCTCCTACTATACATAGATTGGATCCAAAGCAAGGGCACAACTGTAAATCTATGCACGGATTAAAGGCTTGCGGGGGAATGCAGGTTCATGGGCCATGGGAGACTTGAATTAGAGTAGGTAACAAGTAAGAACACATAGATAACATCAACAAGACAAGAATAATACTTAAGAATATTACTGTAGAATGAGATATGGTTAATTTTGAAATTCACATGAACTCACTTAAATCTTTTAAAAAGTTAGTTGCATGTCGTGGAAGTTCATTTGCACACATTGATAACTCATTTGTGGGAAATAATATTTTAATAAGCACGTGTTGCTCGTGTATATGCGTACGGCAGAGGTCACTTTTGGATTTTCATATTTTACCAATGAGCGCCCGGCCACAGACACCGACCAATTAGAAACGCCCACTCGCAACATTGGAAAATTGAATTAAAATAAGTTTAAAAATTTAGATACTGCAAGGGCGAGCCATATTCTGAACAGCTGTTAAACATTTATATTTTATGGTGATGATTATGATATTAATTAAAGAAATAAACGAAATGGGAAATCCTCATTATACCTGCATGCACTACCATTCAAAAGTTACGAGATAATTATTTTACTTACTTACTTTATAAATTATAAATAACTCTAGAAAATAATTGTTGTCTCTAATCCAAATGTGTACACCGTATATGTGTGTATATATATATACATGCATGATTTTCAATAAAAGGTGGTCCAAGGGCAGTTCGGGCAACAACGGTGCTCCCCAGCTGTCCAAGTCCGGGCAGTTAACGACGTGTATCGTTGTACGGTTATTGCCGAGTTCACATGGATGGTGCCAGGTGCGAAGGAAGGTTTTGTTACAAGAGGACTGGAATGAGAATAAATAAATTTTAAAGCATTAATACTTTTTTATCAATTAAAATATTAATACTGAGAGTAACAAAATCAATAATATATGAAAAAAATAAGTATATATAAGTTTTTTATATTTATTATTATTTTACTATGAGATATACACTGGTACAATAGTACTTCATACCGCCACTTTCCAAATTTTTTTTAAAATATCAATCTCAAACCATTTTTTTTGAGCTGGATATCAATCTAGAACTTGATAATATACTAATGGGTCCATTTAGGAACGCGATCGAGATAAAAATATACAGAAGATTATCTCGTTTTACATAACAATATTATTGAATGTGCGTTTGACTTTTGCAAACGTTGTAAACAAAATTTATATTACCTAATCAACTTTTCTGGTAAATACAAAGTATTTTAAAAAATAAATCCTACTTTGGTTAGTATCGCTTGATATAACATTTGCCTCGTTTGGTAACTGAGAATTTAGGCAGGGAATTAGAACTGGAACTGGAATCCATATTTTTGTGTGTTTGGTGTTGTGGAAGTGGGTTCCATGAGTTTCATGAAAATTGTTGGAACTCAGTTCCAACCTCTCCCCTATGGAACTGAGTTCCAGCACCAATTCCTTCCCCCATTTCCATATCCATCCTCAGCTCCACCCCCGACTCTGATGGCGAATGACTTTGACGACCTCATCCCTGACTCCGACAACCCGTCCCATACCTGATACAACTCCGCCAACCTCATTCCCATTAGCCGACGCTTTCCTTGTTCTTCTTTGAGGCATTTTCAGGCACACAAGGCACGAGCTAAAAAGAAAGGGCTTGCGAGCATAATAGAGTGGGGAGTAAGAGGGGATTGGCGAAGAAGAGATCAACTGCGAGAAAAGATAAAATCGACGGCCAAGGTGAGAGCCCTGGTTCGACGAAGGAGAAGATATCCAGTGAGGAGAGAGTGAAGATTGAAGAAGGTAGAGCACTGTCTGTTGAAGAAGGCCACCGAAAAGGAATCGAATAAGAGAGCTCAGCAAATGTAGCAGAGCACCGGTTTGATTTCCGTTTCTGTTCTCTCCTTCTCCATTGCTGTTTCTTTTGTTCATAACATAAGCATCTCCTTGGAACATTTGCAGCTTCTCAAGAGAACGATGGCCGGAACTTTTCAAGAGAATGGGAATGATGGACTCAACCCTGGTGACGAAACTGAAAGCTTGGAACTTGGCGATGGATGCAACGAACGGACCTTGCGATCTTTGGCAAACGTGACCTGGCGATTGACGACGGACGGACCCCACGATGGCGACGAGCTAGTGGTCGAAGATGTTGCTGTTGTGGGGGAGGGGAAAATTTTTGTTGTTGTGGAGGGCATATCAGTCTTTTCACATTATAAATATAAATATTAAATTAAAATAATATCCCACTACTTCTAGCATGCCAAATAATTTTAATTCCATATTCACTTCCAATTCCATCAAAACCAATTCCACGTATCAAACGAGGCATTTGTGTTTTACGGGACACGGCTTTTGTATTTTATATCGTCCGATGGCTTCTAATTTTCCTTTTCATACAATCAATCGGCACTTCTACCCTTTTTCTCTCTCTTTTTGTATTTATCATACGCGATAAATACACAATCTATTTAAATTTAAATTTTGATGTTTGTGCGCTTTAATTATTAAATTGCCTGGTTTATTTATATGAAGTGTTTTAAGATTCTGGAAAGAGGTTTCAATCAAGGTGGATCAAATCAAATAAAAAAGGATAAAATATCTGTAACCAAAGAATAATTTCAATTCTACCACCGTGCGTCGGAGTGCAGCAACTGTCACTCCCCAGGGGTCGAGTGTTCGATCCCTGGAGCCGCGCTCGAGGGGAGGGAATAACCCACCCTTGGTGCAAAGCACCTTATAGGGGTGTGTCTTGCTCATCTTCCCCGCTCCGGATTAGTCGGTTGCCTCGGGTTACCTGGTCCGTTGAAGAAGGCCAGGGACTCAGGAAAAGGCGCCGGATACCGGGGGGAGTCCACGAGGGGCCAAAGGCCCAAAGATGCCCGAAGTTCACCAAAAAAAAGAATAATTTCAATTCTTTGTTGTTATTTTGTCCCATTGACCAGTAATGAAATATTTGCATGATGGCAATTATAGGGGAATTCTCTTTTTTCAAAATACACAGAAAATTATAAATTAGTGCATGTTTATCAATAACGGTTACGTAAATCGAGATAAAACTTCTTTATATACTTACCTCAATTTCCACAAAATCATTTTCTTAACGGATTCTTAAATATCAACTTAAACCTCACAAAAGAGAATAAAAAACCCAGAGAGCTGGACACAGAAGGCAAAATGATATATGATCAGGCTACTCCTAACAGTTGGATGTTTAAGAGGTATATTTGGGTGGACGTTTGGATTCGTCAAACGTACGTTCAACATTAATTTTTTTATAAATTGAGATAATTTTTTTCACATACTTACTTCGTAAATCGAAATAGTATTTTTCCACCGTTTTTTTCAAACATAACTATATGATTGGGAAGCAGGATGCAAGAACTAGAAGGACAAGATAAAAAAATAATAATAATAATAATAGAACTAGAAGGACAAGATAAAATAATAATAATCATCATCATCATCTTCGCAAAAGTGTGAAACGGGACCAACGTGATTTACCCGCGTAATTGTAACTACACAACCAGATACACCTGTCAGTTGAGGATAGCTGTCTTCTCTGGGACCCACCAACAATCATCCATGGGGCATGGGCATGCCATCCCCAAATCGCCCTCTGCCTTAACCTGTGGTTGTTATACGGGCATCGAATATATTAATAATAAATAAATATTTTTTTATTGGTTCCACGCCTCACATTGATCCATTTTGTATTGAGTGTGTTTGATAAAGCTTCTCAACATTCCAAAAGTACGTTTAACAGTATTTTTTTTGTAAAATGAGATAATTGCATTCACACATTTACCTTATAAATGGTAAAAATACTTCTCAATCGCTTTGCCAAACGGATCCATTAATTGATGGCATTAGGAGTCTTGTGTAAATACGTTGCTGACTACCCTTTTCTAATTTAAAAAATGGGTGAAAAGTCATTTACTAAAATCTTATTAATCAAGACGGATAAATTTCTATAATATATAATTTAATATAAATGTTAGTTAATTTTTATTGAGGAGATTTAAAAAAGACATTACTTATCTAAGAAAGGTTAATTCGTTTTGGGGGTCCTTAACATGCTTATTAAAACCGGGTCGGACCGGCCGGTTCGGACCGGAAACCAACCATCGGTCCGGTCCGATTTGCCGTCTGACCCCAGTCAACCCGGTAAAACTGGTCAACCCGGCCGGTTTGGTGGGTTGACCCGGTCATATTTTCTTTTTTCTTTTTTAAATTTTTTACAAGATTTTATTAAGATGAAAATAAAGTTGTTGGATCAGAATGTGATATAAACAATAAAATCTAAGAAGTATGAACCATAACTTGAGGAATTATGGTTTTCTTCATCAGTGGAAGGCATTTATACGTCCTAAAAAAATAGGAGGTGCTAAGATGAATGAAGACAGTACAATCAATTATACTATAAGTCAAAAGATAAATTTGTATACGCCCTAAAAGAATAAAAGTTGGTATTTTCCCACCTAAGCTTCTTCCATACTGTCATTTTGTTGTATGTTGATTGCTTTTGTCCCATTTGTAAAATACATGGAGAATAACATTTTGGTGTTTGAAGGGGAAAAACAAAGTGTGAGAAGGAAAAACTAAATGTCTCCTTACCACATATATATTTTGATATTTTGTTAGGATGAATATTTTGAAACTGTAAATAATGTTGGATAATAGATATTTATAAGTATATTATTGATTTGGTAATTGTTATTTTATTAATAATGGAATTTACTACTTATTTTTTGAAAATTTTAATTTTAGATAGTTTGATGTGTCATGTGTGATCATATTTATTTTTTTATTCCTCACCGGTCTGACCCACGGTTTGACTCTGGTCTGACCCACTAACCGTTAACCTACTGCCTTGTCCGGTTCAGTCACCGGTCCGGGTTTAATAACCTTGATCCTTAAGCTGCAGAATTCAAATCATATAATCTAATACTTCGTGCACAACAAATAAACACAGTTATGTAGCATTATACTTGTAAAGAAATATTGTCCTGATGGGTAAGATGTTGACTTAACTTATAATAGATGAGATCGCGAGTTTAAATTTTGCTGTTAGATGTCTTGTTCATAAGCATTCCCTTTGAGCATCGATGAACTAATGCCCTATTCTTGGCAAGCCATCTGAACCATATCAGCCTAAACCTTTTGGTGTGTACAACAGTACAAGGGACGGTGATCTGCTTGGCGTAGATTATGGAATCACATGAAACTGGTTAGTGATAGGACATATTAACGCAACACGTAATAGAAAATCCTAAAATGAAATTCGGGTTTGGTTTCGTCTCAAAATGTCAAATTAGCCAGTGATTGGTAGAGATTTGATTTAGTGGTTAGATTAGTCATTTATTAAATGGTAAAATAAGTTTCAAATTATTGTACGTTACGAAATGTCCATATTAAAGCTTTAAACGTGGTTGCATTCGATAAAAAAAGTCAGCTGGGATATTTTAAACACAGGGTACAATTATTTTGTTTGGGAACGCGATAGATAAGTATTTCTACATATGTCAAGATAAATATGTGAATGAGATTATCTCATTTTACGAAAAAATATTGTTGAACATGTTTTTGGGATGTTTAAAAACCTTGCCAAACATCCCCAATGTTTTAACATGTTTATAAACTCTGTATTGAACAAAACAGTTGGGGATCCATTCAGAAGTTTTTAATCTAGATGTACCAATATACATATATGATGACTGTTTTAGTATTTTAATTTTTCATTTTGTCGTAGGAATATTGATTATTTTCATTTAATATGTAATTGCATTCTATACTTTCATCACTGCGCGAGGAATATTAACCACTGTGAATTAAAATATTTGACATGTTTGGAAGATTTCTAAAAGTCAAACACATGTTTAACAATTTTTTTTAAAATGAGATAATCTTTTTTATATATTTACCTTAACTTACGTAAAAGTATTTCTCTACTACGTTTCTAAACAACCTATAGTAAAAGTATATCACCATCGCAAGTTAACTTTGAATTAATCTGATAAATAAATAAAATGATTCGCTCACATGTAACTGACAGGAGAAACCTATTTCAATAATTCGATTGAGATGCTTTAAAAATGGACATGCTTGATGAGGCCAGAATACTTGAATAGACATCTCAATGAATTGTTCGTTTCATTCTTGCATGATGGCCGATGTGTTCGCTTCAGCGTCTTTAAATTATAATTTACATGATACCTTGTAATATAGTAAATTGAAGTTTAAAATCAATGTAGAGAGTGATCATGCTCATGTTTAATATTTAAATTGTCTCCAACAACTGTTTAAAATTAATTTACACCCTTTTTAGGGTCTGATTATTCCCCCAAGCATGAATTAGCTTTAAGTAACTCTTATTAAATATCCTAAGAGAGTGCTACATATTTTTTAAATATCAGTTTCAAAAGATAACAGCTCTGTTTGTTTTGCCCGTTGGTACAACGGATGCGCTTACCGAGACACTTTTTTTCTCACATAATTTACTTCAAAATCTGTGTCCGTTTTTTCAACAGGTTATCCAAACGGAGCCAACATATACTTTATCCTTAAATTAGCCTACAAGTTTCATGAGACGCATACCAATTTATATTGAATAATTTTTAAATATCTGAATATCTCCTGTGATGTTCTCTCCTGAGAAAAATCTCCCTCGCAGTATCTCGAGCTGGTGACCGAAGCAACCGGTTATCACTATGAGAGAGAAAATGTTTATATATTCCATCCCCTCTTAAAATGGGTTGAAGTGTTCCGTCAAACGTCCCATCTTCTCTCTCTGCTCTCATGGAATCCGATAGTCGGCGATGCTCTTGCTCCCGACGCTGAACTCATCGCCGAGGAAGTTACGAAAGCAATTTTTCTTGGCTCAAGTGCAGGTGTTTCTTTCTATCACCTAGGTCTTCGCCACTGAGCCACATCGTGTCTCTCCTTCTTTCACCGTCGTCGGAAATCTGCTCCGGTGAGCTGGAGAGGGTGACGCAGCTTGTGATTCTGCTTCCTTTCGCTTTGTTTTTGTTGTGTAGTGTAATCCCTAGTTCTCCGAAGCTCCTCCATCCGTCAACTATACTTCCGTTCTCTCTATTTTTTTCCAGAATCCCTCGTCTTTAGTCGTTTTGTTTACATTACCTGCGACTAATTATTTCCGATCGGATCGATTTTCGCCGTCGGATTCATCGAGAGAAAGAGTTTCATTCTTAGTGCTGTAGCGAGAATAGTTGACTGCTGTAGTTAATAATATAGTGCTAAAGATAAATAGAGTTTAGTCGAAGTTCGACAACCATGTTAGATCTTAATGTTAATGCGGATTCGACCGATTTGACTCAGAATCATGAATCGGTTGTGTTGTTTGACAAATTTCCTGAAGCTTCAGCGAATCAAATGGCGGAATCGGGGACATCTAATTCATCTGTTGTCAATGCCGATGGGTCCAGTACCGGAGGAGGCGATGATGACTCTTGCTCTACACGTGCTGGCGACGTAGTCACCTTCAATTTCGATATCCTTAAGGTGGACGGCGGCAACGACGTCGCAACCAGGGAGTTGTTTCCTGTGAGTCGAGCAAAAGGAGTGGATAGCGACTCTGGCAATTGGCAGGGACTGTCTTCATCGCCCTTTCCATCAAATAAGAGCTGGATGGATCTCTCATTCAATAGTCAAGGTGTTAGCACAGAAGCAAAGATGATTCAACTTCAGCAACAACCTCAGCCGCAGGTGAAGAAGAGCAGGAGAGGTCCAAGGTCTCGGAGTTCCCAGTACAGAGGAGTCACCTTCTATAGGAGGACTGGAAGATGGGAATCACACATTTGGTTGGTAGTTTCAGACGAATTTTAGCATTTCATGTTAATTTCTAGCAAGTCCTCTCTACATGTTGCTGCGTTTTCACTTTTTTCGGTTATTGTTTTTGTGTTTTCGTTGAAGCCTTTTAATCACGCTGTTGCTTGCCTGTCTTTAATCTCGTTGAACTTGATGTTTTCGTTAATTTACCATTCTGATTTTCATCTTACCGTGCGATCATCTATGATATATCGGGAAGGATAGTAAATGATGCCCTGATTGTTATTTGGTAACACCTGTTTGAATTATCTCTGATACGTTCTTTTTTTTTTCCCGTTGTTAATTTATTTAGGGACTGTGGGAAACAAGTTTATTTAGGTATGAATTTAGTGCTGTTAATTCCATTCATATTTAAATTATTTTCTTCATCTTACTATATTTAGCAATTTTTGACGAGATTGCTGTTGGGACATGCAGGTGGTTTTGACACTGCACATGCCGCTGCTAGGTAAGCTTTCGTACATGTATAATTTTCATCGGCATATTTCAACCTTGTAACCTGCTTCTATATTCTTCTAGAAATAGAATATGTTCTCTGTCCGCCTCATTTGACCTAGAATTTTCTTGTGTAGAGCCTACGATCGAGCCGCTATTAAATTCAGGGGAGTTGAAGCTGATATCAATTTCAACCTCAGTGATTACGAGGAGGATCTTAAACAGGTTTGGAACCGCACAAGCACTTGTTAGTATAGGGCTAGGGCTCTCATGTTAAAAATTTTCACTATTTACTAAATGTACAGATGAAGAATCTCACCAAGGAGGAGTTCGTTCACATTCTTCGTCGCCAGAGTACTGGTTTCTCTAGGGGAAGCTCAAAATACCGAGGGGTAACACTGCACAAATGTGGACGCTGGGAAGCTCGGATGGGGCAATTTCTTGGCAAAAAGTGAGAACCTATTTCTTAGAAACTGAAGTAATGGAGTGCCGTTTAGGATTAGTCGTTATAATTCAAGCATCAAATGGTTTCCAATGAATTCAGTGGCCTATTTTGTCTTTTCCTCCCTGTTTATCCCTTTATTTTGGGAAACATGTCTCACTAACCTGCATATTTCCGAGAAACGATTGGCAAAAGTTCTTTTTATTATGGAGGTTGAATGCTTTTATGCAGGTATATTTACCTTGGGCTGTTCGACAGCGAAGTAGAAGCTGCAAGGTCCTAATGATACATGAATTACATTCTACCTGCACTGAATTTAATTATGCTTGAGTATGTTAAGCTCATGAGGCTTTCATCCAACATATATTTCCCTTATTTGTTGAAATCAGGGCTTACGATAAAGCAGCCATTAAGTGCAATGGAAGGGAGGCAGTGACTAACTTTGAACCAAGTACTTATGAAGTGGAGTTGAACACTGAAGCAATCAATGAAGGTTGTTTTTCTTATAATATGTGATCCTCTTTCCATGTTGTTACTTTTTAACTGATTGTCCGCATACGAAAATAATAATTCTGGGGAATCGTTTTTGATTCAGGTGTCAGTCACAATCTTGACCTCAATTTAGGCATAGCAATCCCAGGCAAAGGTCCCAATGGAAGCAGGGGCAACACTGAGCTCCAGTCTTTTCCTTACTATATGCACGCCAGAACAAGTGCAATGGTATTTGAACTTTACTGTTGAGATGGTATTTTGAAATGTAGGCTGAAAGAGAAGTTATTTTGGCACCTTTAAGATTCGCTAACTATAACTCCCCTTCCCTCCTATTTGCAGATAGAGAGCAACACCGGCGATCCAGCTATGAAAAAGCTTGTAGTAAATGGAGAACGGCCTTCTGCATGGAATGGCGTATGTCCAAATTTCTTTCCCAGTGAGGTGAGTATCAGTGCCTGATATTTAGTGATTGCTTTTTTCTTGACCACGTGCTTCTTCCAAAAATATCCGTACCTTTAATTCTTGCGTGTGTCTTAGTTTGAATAGGGAAGCGTGGTTGGCGTTTTAATTAAAAGTTGACCTATTTTTTAAGGGCTCTTGGTGCTATGCATACGACCTGAATAGTTAAAGCGTTTCCTTCTCTATTATGCTACATTCTTCGATTTTGTTCAATACTCGATAAGAATTTTCAGAATATGTGTGAAAAAATTACTTGGGGGGTCAGTGTTATGCATGTTCCGATATCTACAAATGATTAGATATTTGAAGTATTGCTTGTTATATCGATAAATTAAAATTTAGATAACATGAAGAGTGTGGCTGAAGAACTTGGATTGTGAAGTCCATTCACAGCATAGGAAAGAACTTAATTCACAGCATTGGAAAGAACTTTAAATACGTTCTATAATTTTGAATTCCGTCAATCAAATTTTTCTGGGGTCAGTTTTTAATAATGGTATTTCTAGTGTATTGTAATGTGACTGAATTTTGGTAAGTACAATTGTCTTTTTGAATAATACTAATGGTTCATGAGACAAATACTAGGAGTAGGTTGTGTGAATTAAAGTCAGTGACATTAGCAGATTTGAGAAACGAGAATCAATGCATATGCCTGAATAGAAATATCTCGAAACAGGGTAGAGGAAAGCGTACGTAGAGGAACTAATGTGCGTGAATCAGATTTTGGCAGTAGAGACTTGATTCTGCAAGAATATTAATGTTGAAACCTTTTGGCAGGAAAGAGCAGAGAGAATGGGCACAGGTCCTTCGCAAGGAGTGGCCGATTGGAGGTGGCCAAGTGCTAGCCCACTTCCACGGTTCTCTACTGCAGCATCATCAGGATTCTCCATTTCATCACCCACTCCCATCTTCCCCGCCAAACCTATCAACTCGCTTCCCCTCACGCTCTCGTTCTCTTCCTCCACTTCAGCTTCCCCCTCCGCATCTCAATATTATTACCACATGAACTACCCCCATTCACCACCCTAGTCTAACTTTCTGCATCGCGTGCTTGCCACGCCATATATTGCAATGTTTGTATTCAAAATTCGTTGCTTCCTCGAGTTACTTTTGGTTTGTTCTAAACCTGTTTGCTTACAACATGCCTACGAAAACTGTTGATTTCTTCACGCCTTGTCCGCATCTTATGTAGTTCTATATTCTTTTGACTAGCCGTGTAGTTTGTATCCAGGCTATCCCTTTTGCATATCAGACAGGTGGGGGGAAAACCGTGAGCAAATTTTTGTTTCGTTTTGCGTAAACAAAGTTTGCATCATGTTACTTGTCCTGCAACCATACAACATTGTTTGGATTTGAAAGATTAGACACGAACCATGGGTCGCACTGTTTGATACGGCTTCCAATAGCAAACTTTAATTACGACTGCATTTTTCACACTTGCATCCATATTTTGAAAAACGCCGAAATAGAATAGGGACGATGTGTTGCCAACAAAAACACTTATGTGCATGTAATTTGCGTTGTTGAATTTGTCAATAATAACCCAGGATTTCATTTTTCTATCCTCATTAATTGTCTTTGATGGTTCATACATCTTCAGAAAAATTGCTGTTGATATCGTCAAACGTGACCCAAGATATCATTTCAAGATCATTTGTAATAAATTGTTGAAATCGTCAAACGTGGCCCAAGATATCATTTCAAGATCATTGTTACAAATGACTCCGATACCCAATCATTAAAAGCCCCAAGGGTAAAAATGATGAATCATTAATACCATTTTATCTTTAATAAGAGTTAACTGATTTTTTTTGAAAAGATTAAAGCATAAGAAGGCTGCAGACAATAATAATGGCATTCTCTCTGAACTACTTATCTAACACATTAACTAATATATGATATAGTATATAAACATTTCTAAATATATATTTATAATTAAATAATTTATTTAATTTTTGAACCTTCTTAAAAAATCAGCTCTTGTATCTAACACCATTACTAGCATTCGACACAAATAAAACCGCTTCCAGAAGGTTCCACAAAGAATATGGTTTCCTCCACGAAGATATGCATCGAAGTGAAGTCCGCAGGGCACGATCTTTTTTCGGTGACCAAATTGCAATTTCTTGTTCACATATTTGATCTATAGTTAATTTTTAACGCAAAAACTAACGTACCAATTCGCTGTCCTAAAGCCTAGAGGGCGTATACAATGCTTCAGCCCTTTTCCAGAATCCCCCACTCCAGCTGAGTGAGCAGACTGGAGTCAGATACGGCTTGGGCTGCAACAACCCTCCATTCGTAACCTGTTTAAGAAAATATCTTTTGCTAATCCATTCTTAAAATTAAAACAAGGAAAAAGGGGAGAAAGAAAAAGTCCTTGAGTTTGACTTCATTCTTTTAGTCCGAAAAGATAAATTTCAAGAACTAATGTTGAATTCGGACTAAATTTTCACTCAAAGGAAGGATACATGGCAAAATAAAATTTAAAGCATCAATAGGATACTTCAAATCGTCTCAAGGATACCTGTAAGACTTCAGGTCGATCAGAAAACACAGAATTGGCTGCTACTACAGCCCACGCAACTCTTGCATTGTTGGTTATAATCTGTGGCAACAGTCACAAACAAAACGGGGCATATGCAAATGAAACCGCAACTTGACAATCACTAAAAATGAGAAAACTATGAATAATGGCTTAAAGAAACATGCCCTATAGCTGGGGATAAGAACCAAAACCTGCTGGAAACATTCTTTGCGCAAAGTTAAATAAATATCTTCAAGGAAAATACCATGACGCCACTGACTCTGCCTAGAAAGAGCCAATATTACATAGTTACAGAGGATGCTTTTCCAGTTTTTGCCTCATTCACTGAACCTAATATGAAATGCAAACTCTTAAAAGATGCGGCAAAGGCTCTATGCAAAACACTTGTCATTGAATCAGTCCCATCAAATTTGTATATACTTCCATCCACAAAGCATGGTTAAAACTAAAAAAATTGCAATGCTAATAACGATGGGATTTCATTAATTGGTTCTAAATCAACTAGTTTTTTCTGCTCTGCACTTCGCAGGAACAACACTAGTTCTACCGGGCACTTTGATCACAATGGTATTGGCAATTTGTATCTCACTACAGCTCACTTCTGTAAATCCAGACCTTCAAAGGACAAGAAAGGTAAAATGAGTGCTCATGGTATGAAAAGGAAATGGTGATGTCATGCACTCAATGAGATTGTTGGTGCAGGGAACAAAAAAGAAAAAATAAATAAAATTCTGGAGGGGATGGGGAGGAAACTTCACATGCACATCTAAATAAGCAAAATGACTAGCTAACAATTAAACCAGAAGGAAAAAAATAGTTAAGTTTTCAGGGTTACCAGCTGCAGCTGAAGTCCACACTTCAGAGTTTGACAATGTTTCTTCACTATTTAGCCCAACAGATCAATCTTCAGTCAGTCCCATCACCTTCAGCAATGCAACAAATTAGTTTTCATCTGTATCTTGGCTTCAGTGGATAGCCATCAGAAAACTAAACGGCCAAGGAAATCACATCCCATAAGTTCGGTTGTAAAGATCCCCAGAATTGGGCATCCGATATTTTGAATCATCATATCCTGCATATAACTTGTTAATCCCAAGTCTTTCATTTCTCAATAGCTCAGCCACCCCAAGACTACTTCCACTCTGCACCTCGTTCCACCCATCCCATTGGCCATTAGACAAAAGAGCATTTCTAGACTGCTGCAAGGACAACTGAGCAAAAGGGGTCAAATTGCTCGCTTGTGATTGATCTAACCTTGAAATGCCATAAGAATCACCAATCTGAGAAAATGTACTCCCAATTTCAGAAAATCTGTTCTGTGGTTGTGAGAAAGATCTTTGCATCAATGATTGAAGTCTAGCCTCATTTTCAAAGTAGTTTAATTGTGGGGAGAAACTAGATCTGATGTCCAACCCTGGGCTGTTTGGTGGACCTTGAAGCCTGCCAGTGCCAACAGCCAAAATAGCAGGATCTACTAATTCAATATCCCCTGAACCACCCATATTCCCAGCTGTAGGTGTCTGATATGAATTTCTCAACAAGGAGGATGGGTCAAGCAATGTATTCCCTATCAAGAAGAGAAAGTTTCGCCTCAAAAATTATGTAAATATATAAAAAGAAATTTACGTTAATAATTATGCAAATATATGTACATATGCATGCAACAATAAATCATTAAATAGACATCATAACTAACCGGATACCGCACTGAGAGCCTGTTCCACTCTCTCATAAGAAGAAAAACCCGGTGGCGGAGGCCTACTTGGAACAGAAAACCCTGGAGGAGCAGAAATTTGAGCTCTAGAAACAGCTGCAGATCAATATAAAACCAAGGTCTTCAGATATATTTCACAGCACTGATAAAAATGCAGATGATGCAGTCTTGCAAGGATGCACCTAATCTGAGTTTTTCAACCTCGGATAGGCGGGGACCAGGCAATCCAGCAATAGCTACAGAAACTGTTAGCTATTTTAAGCATATCTGGGCTGTTTTCTTTTTCTTTTTTTGTTTTACTTGACACCATTAAGTTCATTTTACAAAACAGCACGGAAAGAGAGTATATTTCAAAATAGAATCTCACACAAAGTAAATGTCTTCAAGCAAGTGTAAAAGCCGAAACTTAAGGATAGTATTGAAAACAGTAGCGACCCAACACAGGAGCAACTATAAAAGCAACATTTGCCATTTCAACAAGCAACTGATACTCACCGGAATGCTTATTAGAAGCAACAAACTGACCACTGCCTAGACTTTCAGATTCCTCAAGTTTACAGGAAGAAGTGCCATTTGACATACCCAACTTCCTATCGCTATACAAGTCTCTTTCAGAAAAATCCTGCATGAAAGAGCCCCTCCTTGAAAATTGCTCACTAATACCATAAGATGAGTTTGGATTAAATGCCTGGATTTTAGGGTCATCCTGTCTTGCAAAAGAGAATCTTGATTGACTACTGTTCTGCACTTTCAAAGAACTGGATGTTTTCAGAGGAACAAACTGGCTATCAGTGTTGTCACCAAGCAACTTAACTAAATTCTGTGGTGACGTAAGCGAGTCATCCCATGCATCAAAGTCCATGGACAATATATTTGATATTATACTACTCTCACCCTTATCCAATGCAGCATCGCTTTCAGCACTAACTGATTCAGTGAATAATCTTCCAATGCATTGTTCATTTCTTGCATCCTGATGCGAGGTAAGATCAGTGGTGCTATTCAAACCAGAAGAGCAGCTGCTGACCAATTTATCAGGATAACCATTACATAATACGCTGGATGGATGCAACAGAGAATCATCCCGAACATTAGAATCTGCAGATACAAAATCACCATTCATGGCAGGGGCCTGCTCCCCATGTTGGATGAGACTGTGATTAGAATGGATTGGGACATGAACAAAACTTGATGACTTAGGCATGTAAGGAGAATGACAAACAATTTCTGGATCTCTGAGCCTTTGATTATCAAAAGATGCTATATCATCTTCAAAGGCTGTTGTAGCTGATCCTATTTGCGCTTGAGAATTCAATTTCCAATCAGATGGAGCAGCTTTACCAGAAACGCTTGAAAATTGAACATCTCCAAATTTGTCATCTTTATGCTGCTGTGATGCTTGAAGTTGAGAAGACTCTGTGGAGACATAATCAGGTGGGATATTAGATCTGACCATACCATAGTATTCATTTTGGCCATTACTATCAATGTTAACAGAGGACAGATTGGAGCACAAGTTCTGAATCTCTTCATTGGTAGCAACAGTAGCTTCCTCAGGACCAGAGCTGCATGACTGCCCAGTGATCTCGGTAGAATTTGCTGCGTTTGACGTAGTACAACTGCCTCCATCACCATCTCTTAATAATGGTAAAGGAGACAGCAAGCTGTTTGAATTCACAGATGCAAGAGAACCATCAGATGCAGCAGTCTTTTCAACTGCATTACTCGGATTGTCCATGACATTGAATTGCTTTACAGGTTTTAATGAATCATTTCGTACTCCATGGTTATTATGACTTCCGTCACTTGACAGTGGCCTCTTGGTTGCATCACTGTGCAATGAAGATTTCTGGCTTGAACCTGCAGCAGCTGAAGAGAAGGCTAGTGTGCCACTAACAGCATCAGCTTTTGGCTTAGGAGGCCCATTTGGACACAATAAACCTCCAGTAGGGGGTTGACAATTTGTGGCTCTTGTACCCCTAAAGCAAAATAAAAAGATCAGGGAACATATCAACATCCAACAATTTCAACATCAAGAGCCAAATACCATACCATGCAGCAGCAGGACTGAGAGCTATAGATCTTCCAGAACCTCCATTAGGGGGTGAACCTCTTACAGTGCTAGTGGAATTCTACTCAATAATAAATTACATAGTTAGAAAACCCTTCAAGTTCAGCAATCAAGGGCATAAAATACATTTTCTTAACAGTACAAGTGTATAATCAAGCTGGGAAGAGCAGCTAAAAATCATGAGCAAAGGCACAAGGTCGAAGTTACAAAGGAAAAGGAGATGGTCAAGGGGGATGTATAATACATATCTTACATTTGTGACATTTTTCACTATGGGTTTTCCAGCAGAATGATTTGTGTAATCATCAACTGGGGGTGGCAACACGTTCCCTAAGCGCCGTTGCATATTGTTTGTGGCACCAGTAATTTGTTGAACTCTGCTTCTTTAAAAATAAAGTCAAGTAAACAGACCACTAAATGAAAAACACCGCATGCAATTCAAGCAGCACAAAGCGAGAACTTACAAGCAAAGAAGAACCCTCCAGGTTCAATAATCATTATATCAATATATATAATAAAATTATAAGAAGCCACATTATTGAGCCATAAATAACTCAGTTTATTTTACAGACTCCAAGGAGAAACAACTAGTTAATATAAATTGAGCTCCCACGGAACTAATTAATTTCTCTAGCCAAAATCTCAATTATAACGACTAAACACCCTCCCAAAAACCATCAACTTCGAAGCAACAAATAGTTTCTAACAAATATTATAGCATCTATCTTTACAATTCCTGTCATCCTTGGCATCATTCATTGTTTCTCTCTGGTTGAGCCCTCTGGTAAATGCTTCCAAGTTCTGACCAGCAATTCAGAACCATCATATGATTTAGTAAATTGGGGAAAAAATCAGTTGCCACCCTCATCTAATTGTGCAATGTGCAAAGGGTAAAATAGATAAGTACATAAAGATTTTTTTTTAAAAAAACAAACCACTGAAATCCAGCATGCTTCCAATAGCCAAGCGTGGAAAATATTAGCAACATTTTCCCCCAATCAGGAAAAAAGGTATCTACATATTATTCAAGGAGAAGCTGGTATATGAGGGCCGCAATCACACAATTGGGAAGAGTAGATTCATAGACAATATCAAATAAATTATAAAATGAAAACTTCTACACAAAATAAGTACCTTGTGTATGCTGAAATTATTTCATCTTTTGTGAAACTATCTTCCTGACAGCCAATCTCATGCAGATATAAACAATCAGGGTTGGTGCAGGGCTGGTACCAGAATATATTAAAAGCAAAATTAATCAAATATAAAAGAAAATTTTGAAAATCTATAGAGACATATCAATTACTGTACCAAAAATTTTGAAAATCTATAGAGACATATCAATTACTGTACCATGTTTCGGAGCCATGCATGACAATACTTTGTGGTTCCAAAACAAGCCCTGTGAGTGCAAGATAGAAGAGCAAATAAGCAAAACTCGGATTGAACATCCCAAACATGACAGGGATGAGCACATGAATATTGCAGTACCTTAAAGATTTACCATCCAAGACAAATCCATGTACATTTTGAATACAACGAATTGCTTCTTCTTCCTTTGAGTAAGTAATATATCTGTAATAAATACTTCCTTTAATAACCGCAATAATAATATATCATGAATGAGGAAATAAAAAATGCTGGCATATTAAGGTATGAAAGGAGAAAAAGGAAGCCCGAACAAGTTACTTAAATTAGATTTACAAAGGCCTATTTCCACTTTCCAGCATATAAAAGGAACTTTTTAAACCCAGAAAACAATTAAAAGTCCTTTTTGCTAAACTTTTCCTATTCTACATAGTCAAAACTCGAAGATGCCTAATAGCAAAAACCAAACAGGTGCTTCACTCAATGACAAGTCAGAAAGCGTCTTATTACAGCAACAACCCAGTAACAAATTTCAACAGCTAGCAATCAGAGCACAACATGGTTACACACAATAACATTAGATATAGAAGTAAACTACAAGAAAGAATGGATCATAAACTTACACACTACATGTATTGTTTGGAAACTGTTGAATGACACCTGCTGCTGTCCGAGACATTGACACTTTTAAGACTTTGCCATACTGACCAAAATAATCTCGACGCTGAAGAATCTGCAGAATTGGTGATAAAAATAATACTCCACTCTAAGGGGAAAACATAAACTAGCAGTAGTAAAAAAATCCAAATGAAAAGACGGCAGTCAAGTGCTCATGTAGAGGAGAAGGAAAGAAATATACTTCTTCATCTGCCAGATTAAGTGGTAACCCAACTATATAGACAAGATTCCGCTGAATCACTCGCACACTGCTCAGCTGCTTCCGACCTTCAGAAGACTTAGACTTTGCTTTCTGACTCTTCATCTTCTTTTCAGTATTAATTTCCGCCACCAACCTACAGGAAAAGCCCATCACCAAGAGAACACATGAACAGAGAATCCTGGTTTGCTTTAGTCAAGTATAAGTTTAATGATAACAAATAACTAGATCTTAGCATCTTGCTATTGAACTATCTCAAAGTAAATGGAAAACAAAAACTATCTTTAAGTTTCTTATAGCAAGAGAAATCCTTAAAAGATAGTTTTCTTTTCATACAAGACATAAATATGTAAGATGCATAGGGACAGCCACCAAAGATATTGATGCAAATCAAAACTGCAAAAATATTGTTAATGGAATAACCTCTCACAGTTTGCAGCCATCCCTACAATCTTCTCCTTGTCATATGGAGTTCGACATGCAGGGCATCTCCCCTCAGTGTCATCCTTCTCAGCCATGTCCATTATGTGATGCCAGCACCAAACACATATCTGAAATTAAGAAGTGAAATTGAAAAAGGATTGATTTAACTACAATCAAGTTGTGTTACAAGCATTAATTCCAACTTCTAATAGATTCAGCAAAAAAATAAAAAAACTGAGCACGACACGAGAGGTGTTGGATAAGCCTTCAAAAATATCATAATCCGGAGAAGGCTCCAAATCCTAAAATATGAACCACAAAGGGAAAATGGGAGAAAATAAAATGAACAATTGAAAATCCTCGAAAGCACAAAGTTTCAGCTCCAAGAGTGAACAAATGAAAAATCTCCAGAGTAAACAATCATGAGGGGGGGAAAACCTCATAACCACATTTGCATGGCTTCAACTGCTGATCGGTCAAATCCATCTCTTCTGCACAAAGAGGACAGGTCCTTTCTCCTTCATCACTCATGATTGCCCTGAATAAAAGTTGGAGTAAAACACATATGATAAGTAAACAATTCAATTTCAGAGCCAAACACTATAACAACGAACACTCTCAATCACATCAGAAAGCATACAAAGATTTTCCACCCACGATATATTCATCAGAAAGAGTCAAGCACATAAGCTTAAGATTGAATAATCTCCAAATGTTCCAGCATAATAAGAGCCATCTAACCAGGGAAAAAAATAGTCTGACAACTAATTTAACTTCCCGTGTTTCCCCTTGAAATCACGTTAGATGAGATGAAAACGAATAGAAATCACGATAGCATGAGAAAGAAAAAAGAGATACCAATGCCCGCTGTCCCTTGATACTAATAGTCCAATACATTCACTCTATGGATGCAGTGATCAACAAAACAGTGGGAAAGATTGCAATTGCATTGAAGAATATGCCAGATTCAGCAGAAAGATCTCCAGCAGCGACAAGACAGTAAACTGGAACCTAAAAAAACCTATAATTCTTCTATTTATAATCCAAAAAAAAAATCCCATCTGTATCGACCATAGTACCATTTAATCGTCGAAGATATAAATCAAATGTCTAAGGACGATATTTTAACTTCAACTGAATTAAGACTCCTGGAGACACCACAGATCGACTGAAAGATCCGTCGAAACATACAATCAGGCGAATAAATAGATAGCACGAAAGAATGAATTGACAATCTACAAATTAATCAAAATTTTTCTCAAACATCGAAATCGAAATCCGACACAGGACATAACCTAAATGCAAAAATGACTTTCAATTCAAAGATTGCAAAAAAGAGCACACGAGTTTGCAACTAGAAAAGTAGCTGCGACAATAAGATCAACAAACATGAGCTGCCCTTAAATTAGGGATCTAGGATAAATAAATTCGATAGAGACATTAGGATCGTAGATTGAGACTACATAACTTACAGTTGAGAGATCGAGAAGATGAAACTGTGAGGAGGAGATTATTTCAGAAGCCCACGATAACGAAGACGCAGAAATGGAGCGAGAGAGACCAAAGGGTGAGGGGTAGAGGAAACCACAAGGAGCCTTTAAAAGAGAGCTGCTTTGTTTGGATGCAGGAATGGAGCGAGAGACCAAAGTCTTCTGTTTGGATGCCTTTTTGGCTGCTGCTTATCTCGCTGCGCGTCGCTGTCATTTTATTATTATCGACCTCTGTTTAATGCCCTTGGATTTTTATTTAATTACGGGGACAACCCTCCTCCCCTCTCTATCCCCTCCCGATTCCCACCAGCTCCTATCCATCCCCTTTCGTCGAGCTGGGTTCGCTAGTCTCTGGCACACGGAATTCGCGTTCCCCTATCATCAGCCATTCGGACCAACGACACGTGGATACCCACTTCATCCGACGGACAAGTTTGATGATGAAGCCCTTTTTTCATTAGAACTAGAGCCGGTAATACGGGTTTTACCCACGGGCTAAACCCGTCCAACCCATAACCATGGTGGGTTGGGTTTTGAAAAATAAGGCCCATTTTGATACGGGTATTTTGGCCCGAACCCATATGGGCCAAACCCATGACGGGTTAGCCCGACGGGTTGGCGGGTAGCCCATATTTTTTAAAATAGGCAACTATTAAAAAAAATATTATTATTTTGGAGTTTTTTACATTCCTGG
>JANTPZ010153579.1:1540-15695 GCA_025593235.1 Vachellia pachyceras | reverse complement strand
GGATGCAGGAATGGAGCGAGAGACCAAAGTCTTCTGTTTGGATGCCTTTTTGGCTGCTGCTTATCTCGCTGCGCGTCGCTGTCATTTTATTATTATCGACCTCTGTTTAATGCCCTTGGATTTTTATTTAATTACGGGGACAACCCTCCTCCCCTCTCTATCCCCTCCCGATTCCCACCAGCTCCTATCCATCCCCTTTCGTCGAGCTGGGTTCGCTAGTCTCTGGCACACGGAATTCGCGTTCCCCTATCATCAGCCATTCGGACCAACGACACGTGGATACCCACTTCATCCAACGGACAAGTTTGATGATGAAGCCCTTTTTTCATTAGAACTGAATATCGTTACCTGAAGCATGAAGGTTACAAGGGACTTGACGGTACAGAACCTAAAAGCTACCCATAGCCTCATAGAGAAGGAGATGGGGTTGCTTGTAAATAAAAAAAAATCCTTAAATTTGGGAATTTATTAGGCAAAGAAGTTATGAATTCTAATATGATTTTACTGATTCCGAGATACTTTTTACAGATGTAAAGATGTTTTGTATTGATTTACGTACACTGTTGGAAAATTTGTTCCCCAAACATGCACTAATGCCTCATTTAGTACGTTGGAATTGATTTCGGTGGAGATGGAGATGAGGTTTAAGAGTGTGTTTGGTATGTACATGGAATTGAAATATTATTTTTAATTAATTATTTATATTTATCATGTGAAATTACTAAGATGCCCTCACCCAAAAAACACTTTCTTATTTTCATTTTCAAAGGTAAACTTCTAGAAGAATCATTCCCCTTCGTCCTTCAATGTTCCTTCACCGCCGTCGAAATCAAAGCAAATGGTTGGGTAATCTGTCATTGCTGGGTGCCGTCGTCGTGGGTTGTGTTGTCACTGGGTTGCCATCATCATGGGGTGTGTGCTCATGGGTTTTGCTTGCTGTAGTCTATTGTGCCGTCACAGGATGCCGTCGTCGTGGGGTCTGTGCTCATGGGTTTTGCTCGTCGCCGCTAGTTGCTCTGTTGATGGCCTGCGCTGTGGTGGGTTGCAATGTCGAAGGGGTTGCGCTGTCGATGGTTTTGCCATCATAGGGTGTCATCGTGGGTGGGTATGCCATCGCTAGGTTGTGCCGTCGTGGGTGGATGCCGTTGCTGGGTTGCGTCGTGGGTGTGCCGTTGCTGGAAGAAGGGCAAAATGAAGATTCCATGAAATTTGTCACATTTCCATGGGTTAGCATGTGTAAATCCATTCAAATGATTTTGGTTGAATTGGCTTCCATGTAGAAGCCAATTCCAAAGCCATTTTTGTGTACCAAACAGACATGGGTCAATTCCATTTTCATATCCATATGGGCCAATTCCATTAAACCAAACGGGGTGTAAGATAACTTGATCAACTGGTCGGCGGCGGAAATATCACTTGTCGGAAGCATAACGTGCAGTGACAGCCAACCACTTAATGAAGAAGCCCTTGTTGTCAACCTGATTTGTGGTGTTGGGGATACAAACAATAATAAATAATTTCAAGCCAAATTAACTTCTCTGCTGTAGTTTTTGGGATGGCAGGCTTGTTTGGTAAATCTGTTGGGAGAACGGATACAAATTTCAAGGTAAATATGTGAGAGGAATTTTGTTTCGGTAAGCGCATGAATGACTTTTGAATATCCAAACAGGCTATCCAAACAAGCCCGCCATCTTATTAAATTCTCACCTCAGTAAGTTGTTGGAATATTTTTTTATTCAACTATTCCTATATATATAAGAAAAAAAGGGTGTTTGATCGGATTATTTGGGCCGAGCAATTAAAAAAAAACCCAACTATAGGGGTATTTATGAAATTAACAACGATTCTGCTAGCGCTGTCTATCCCCAAAAAATTCTTATCCGATTATTCTTCAAGAGATTTACAATTTTATTCATATCGTCGTATGGTATAGTGTATGCTATTTTTCGAATGTTAATTATAATAAGCTACAGGGAGATCCGTGTTTTTTCTCGTGAACACTGAATTTAGTGGAAGAGTTTTTAAGTGGATATGTAGATATAGATAAGTGTCATGTTTATTGATTATTTCAAATATAATTCTGTACTCTTTTCAGGATCATCAGCTTATGTCAATTGAAAATAATTATCAACAGTCCCTTTTTGGATATGGGATGCTTACCTGGGTTGAAACTAATTGTTAAGTTCCCAAAAGAGGCATATCGTGCAACATCCAGCGTTGGCACTTAGCACCCACTTTATGGATCCATTTAGAAATGCGGTAGAAAAGTATTTTGACATAAGTCGAAGTAAATATATTAATAAAATTATCTCGTTTTACAGAAAAATACTGTTAAACGTACTTTGGTTTTCCTCAACGCTTTGTCAAATACGTCATCAGAAAAAAAAGAAACCGTTTGCCCCATTGGGGCTTGTTTGGATGCAATCTCTTCCATCCAAAAGCTATCCATGTTGTTTTGCCAGATTATCCACTTTCAGGAGACAATCTAATTCAAAGCGTAAATAAGTATTGTAAATAAGTATTCTTTATTCAAACCTTGATTCATCATCTAGCAAGTAGCTACCACGAGATGCCCAGATCTGAAGTTGCTAACTGCGAAGGGGGGTCTTTCAGTATCGTCCAGTCCTCCTAAATCTGAAGCAACCATCGTCGGATAGAACTTGAAAGAAAACGCTATCATACATTAGAAATAGGAGGGATTATTTAGCTAGAACTTGAAAGAAAACGCTATCGTATCATGCCATAATCGATAGAAGGTCGAATATATAGTGTTTATGTGAAAAGTCACATGGCCTAATAATTGACAGTCCCTTTATTTTGTGTTGTTGCCCGAGCAATGATTGGCAATTCTAAAACAACCCAGCATCTTCAAATCAATTGAAACAACACCTCACTTGCGCAAACACGGCATCTTCACTCACCACAAGATTCATATACCCATCAGGTTATAATTATTGAACACAGAAAGAAAAAGGAGAACTCCATTTCAACATCTGCCATGCCTGCCACTGCCAACTCGACTTGTGAATTATTTCTCCACTGTTTACTTACAGCAGACAATTCGACAGGCACACGCTTGCGTTTCACAATTTAAAACTTGTGGGTAGATTTAATTTCTATTTGAAAATTTTAGTGGTTAAAAAGATTTAATAGACTGATACAGCTTGATGCAGATAAAAATACCGACATTCTGCGTAATTTTACTTATAGAAAGTACGAATACTCCGATTTAAGTCATCATGCCAATAAAAATTATTTTTTGAATAGATATTTCTTACCAACGTGACCTTTTTGATTTGGCTAAAATTATATTTCATTCTTTAATTTATTTCAGTTTTTGTTCTTCTCTTAATTTCCTTTACTTTTATTCTTCTTTACGCTGGTATTTTGTTTACGTGCTTTAATGTCACGTACTCGTCATATGTTTTGCATGATGCACGAAAAAAGATTTGATAGTGTAAGTCACGGTATGGTCAAGATGAAGTTTGATAGGATTCGGATACCATGCATGCAGCAATATCTCCGTTACTAGATACCGTATGGTTGAATTGGGTTTTGGATCAAGGGACTCGACCACTTAGTCTACTCTATTTCTATTTAAGATCTAAAAAAATTAGATTAGACTTACTCGTGACTCCATGTTCAGTCCATTCTATATGTTGCTTTATCATTTTATATTTAATATTATTGGAAATTCTTGTAGATTTACATTTAAATTATATTATTTTGAGGCGATTTTTATATTGTAAGTATTTTTATTATCTCACTGTGCTTATCATGTCCGAGCTCAGATGTCTAGTCCAGCAGACATGACCACAGCTTCTAGGCCCAAAACTCACTCTTCCCAAAAAAAATGTAGGCCAAACTTCGGTTCCAGCTTGGCTCTGATCCCATTCTGTGTGTATCTTTTTTTTGAGTGAAAGGGAAAGCTTTATTACGAAACAAAGAAATTACAATACATACTAGCAAAAAAAAAAAAAAGAAATTACAATACAGAAACGAGCAAGCTAGAAAAAGAAACAAAAGAACACAGAACTACAAGAGGCAGGAAAAGAGAAAAGAAAATCAATTCGTAGAGACAAAGCTGGCCGTAGAAAGGGCCTGGTGAGTGTGGTCAGAGAGGCATAATGCCTCATTAACCAATCTTGGCGCAGAAACTCCTTCATTGGCAAAGATTTGAAGATTTCTGGCTTTCCAGAGTCTCCAACAAACAATACCAAAGAAGGTGCACCAAGCAGGGTGGTTGTTTTGCAAATTCAAATTAGCCTGCAGCCAGTTTGGGAATGGCCTCGAGAGGAAACTTTGTAGAAGATGGGGAGGCACAACCAGGAACCAACACTCCCTTGCCAATGAACAACCTCTAAAGACATGATCAATATCCTCGGACATACTACCACAAATTTCGCAGGTGGCAACATCTGTTAAGTGTCTTCGCATTCTCTCTTTATTTGTGAGCAGCCTATTGTTGAGGACCAACCACAAGAAGGTTTTAATCCGGTGAGGGCCCTTCCAACTCCAGGCTAGACTCCAAATTTTGCTTTCATCATCCCAGTGGTCCTGCATAAGGAGGTCATAGGCCGATCTAACAGAAAATTGAATACCCCATCACCAGGTGACGGTGTCCTGAGCGTCTTGGTTCTGAGGAAACTTAAACTTATGAAATTGCTCTAATATGTTCTGAGGATCTTGGTCTGGAATTCATCCCACTTCCAGTTCCAATCCTGAGTTACGTAATCTCTTATTGGCCTTTGAAGCTCATACTCACTGATAGGATAGGAAGACAGATTAGCTAGAGGCCCCAGCTCACCTATCCAATGATCAGTCCAAAATCTAGCTGTTTTCCCATCTCCCACACGCCAAATACAACCTAGAGCCAGATCAGCCCAGACTGCTGAGAGGCTATTCCACAAGTAGGATGAGTTGCGAATGGATAGGCTGGGGGGTCTTGGATGTTGCCATTTGTACTTCGATCGGAGGACTTGTACCCATAGCAGATCTGGATTGTTCTGTATATTGTACGCCATTTTCATCAAGAACGCATAGTTCTGACTAACTAAGTCCTTCATACCGCACTCCCATGCCTTTTTGGTTGACACATAGAGCTCCATTTAATTAAAGGGATCCCTTTGCGCTGATGCGACGATCCCCATATGAAGTTCTTGATAATGGTTTGAATCTTAGCACAAGTAGCAGTAGGTAGGCGTGTGGTTTGCATGGCGTAGTATGTGAGCGAGGAGAGCACTGGTTGTGCTAATGTGATTCTTCCTGCAAGGGATAGTGTGTTTGCCTTCCATCCCTGAAGCTTAGCCTGCATTTTATCCTCAATATACCTGTATGTTTCCTTAGTAACTCTTTTGTGGAGGATAGGAACGCCTAGGTACTTATCTCAAGCTGCTCAATCCTTTGGAAGCCCAACATAGAGCATACATTGCTAGCAGCTTGATGAGAGACATTACGTGAAAAAAAAACTCTGGTCTTAGCGTTGCTGACTTTTAACCCAGAGGACTGGCAGAACTCCTCTAACAACTGTTGCATGAGACTAACTTGCGCATCATCAACTGAACTGAAGAGTAAGAGGTCATCGGCGAAGAACAAGTGCGATAATTTAGGGCCTCCTTTCCTCAACTGAATAGATTTCCATGAACCACCATTAACTTCCTTGTCAAGTGCTTAGGAGAGCCTTTCCATGCAAAGAACAAATAAATGGGGCGATAGAGGATCTCCCTGTCGAATACCACGATGCGTTTGGAATGTTGCAGATGGTTGCCCATTCCGTAGAAGCTGCATAGAGGCAGTTGTGATGCAATGCATAATCACTTGCTGCAGCTTTACAGGAATCTTAGCATCAGCAAGGTACTTGCAATGAAGTCCCAACTCAATCTATCAAAAGCCTTTTCTAGGTCAATTTTGGCAGCCGTCCATCATAGACGTCCACTTTTCCTTCTCATCGAATGTATTATTTCTTGAGCAATAATGATATTATCAGTGATGTTTCTGCCCTTTATGAAGCTAACTTGCTGAGGGAGAATCAGAAGTGGCATTATTGCCTTTAATCTGCTGGCGATTATTTTTGTAATGATCTTATAGATAGTTCAACAGGGCTTATAGGTTTAAACTCTTTTAAGAGACTGAGGTTGAGGCACCTTAGTAATCAAAGCTATAGGGGTGCGATTGAAGCAAGGATCAAGGGACCCACCCTCAAATTTTTTTGATTCTTTGTACAGCTCTACTGCACAGCACTTCGTTTTCGGCTAGCACTGTTTTTGGCTTAATACTCTCGATGTAATCTGCAAAAAAGCAAAAAATACTTGAGCATGATCTTCCGATGTGCTGCAATCTTGGCCGGAGAGTGAGCTTTGGACTTGTATTTTGAAATTCTACCTAATGGAGAGTATTCGTCAGGGCATTATTCGACCTCGAGATGGTTTTCTGGATATTTACAGAAGGGAGGTGGGCTTGTCCCATCCTCGCGATTTTGGTTGACGATTTTTAGCTTCCGAGGTAATAAATTGTTTTTTTCTTATTTGAATACTTGTCATTTAGTCATGGGATTTTTTATTTTTCCCCTCCGTTTGATGCGCAACTGAAAGGTTATATGCACGCGCTCCTTGCAAAGAATGCGAATTGCACCGTAATTATTGTTCGTCATAATATCCAGCCATTGGCCACTTTTATTAAGTAAAACTGAAATCCACATGATCAAGTTTCTGATTCTAATCCTGGATCATGAGGGAGAGGAAGAAGTTCCTGACTTGCATTTTGATACTCCAATTGACCTTAGAACTCTACGTATCTCTTGCTGTGTTACTTCTGTTTTGCAATTTTGCTTTGTTGAGTATGCTGTAAAGTGGCATAAGTAGTTCTGCCGCTAATTTTGTTTTTTTTAAAACACTTTGATTTAATCTTACGGGTAGATGATGATGATGATCAGTCCTCTGAATCGTCCTCCGCTTTCACCAATTGTCCTATGATAACATTACCACTGGATAATTTCCTAATCAGGTTTCCTCTCTATGCAGGCCATAGTAAAGCAAATGAATTTGTACGGAACGTTAAATGGTCATGATGGGTGCGTAAATGCTGTGGAGTTTAACTCTACTGGCGATCTTCTTGTCTCAGGTTCTGATGACCAGCAAGTTATGTTTTGGAATTGGGCATCCAAAACCAAGTTGTTTGAACATCCTTCTGGTCACTCTGACAACATATTTCAGACAAGAATTATGCCATTTTCTGACGACCGCAAAATAGTGACTTCTGCTGGTGATGGCGAGGTATCACTTTCTGCACCAAATATTCTTACTGACCCCTTAGGCCAACAGAGATTCTCCAGTAAAAATTGAACCAGTGTCATGGGTTAAAGTATTGAGTCCAGAGGCTCTTTCTTTCTACTCTATTATTGCAGTGGAAAATGACAGTCTTATTTCTTCTTCTATAATGCTTTTTAGTTTTACCTTTTCATTGCTGTGCTTTTTGGTCCTTCTTTTCCTTTTCAATATGCCAATATGTTGAAATTTTGTCAATGGTAAACAAAGAGATCCCGAATTTAAGCATAGTCTAATAAGTACGGTTTGCATATCTTTCCTTTTTAAATATTTTTGTTGATTCATTAATTAGCATGCTTAGCTTCTGGTCCATCGTATGAGTGATATTTAGAACTTCTGAAGTAAAGAGTGCAGATTTAGGCCAAGCCTACTTTTATCAATGTTCTCTCGCAGTTCTCCTTCATTCCCTTCTAATGGTAATTGGACTCTAAGGTAAGGCTTGGCCATCTCTCAGACTATGTTGGGGAAGCACCAAGGTTCTGTATACAAGCTTGCTTTGGAGCCTGGAAGTCCTCACATACTGTATAGCTGTGGTGAAGATGGTTTTATCCAACATGTTAGTCAAGTGTCAAAGCTTTCTCCGTATTGAAGCTTCCCTCAATGCTATGCAGTCCAAGTTATTAGTTTTGTTTCTTTTGCAGTTTGATCTGCGAAGTAGTTCTGCTACAAAACTTTTCCATTGCTCCTCACTGACAGGGAATGATAATCAACGTTCAAGCAGGATAAGGTTGAATTCAATTGTGATTGATTCAAGAAATCCTTATTACTTTGCGATTGGAGGATCAGATGAATATGCACGTGTTTATGACATAAGAAAATGCCAATTGGATGCAACAAGTAATTCAGATATACCTGTTAACACTTTTTGCCCTCCTCACTTAATTGGCTCAAATCACGTCCATATTACAGGATTGGCTTACTCAAGCCTGAGCGAACTCCTTGTTTCTTATAATGATGAGCTCATCTATTTATTTCAGAAGAATATGGGGTTGGGTGGTTCACCTTTCTCTGTTACATCTGAGGAGTTAAATATACTTCAACAGCCACGGGTTTACTCTGGTCATAGAAATGCACGGACAGTTAAAGGAGTGAGCTTCTTTGGTCCTAATGATGAATATGTTTTAAGTGGCTCAGATTGTGGTCATATTTTCATCTGGAAGAAGGATGCTAAGCTGGTGAGATTAATGGTAGGTGATCAACGCGTTGTAAATCAACTTGAGGCCCACCCACATATTCCCATTCTTGCTACTTGCGGTATTGAAAATGATGTGAAAATATGGGCTCCTCAAGCTGCTAATGATATTCCTCCAGTTCCTGAAAATGTGGAAGAGGTATGTGCTGACTTTTCTTTTCCTTCTTGATCTGTCATTCATCTTTAGACTATGCATTTAATCTCTAATCAATGTGCTATTCTATTGAATAGAACCTGGTGAATGTTCTTGATTGCAAATTTTCGTATTGTTTATTTCTCTGAACAGATAATGGAGGCAAATAGGCATGGGAGAGAAGATCGATCACGTGTAACTCTTACTCCCGATGTTGTAATGCATGGTCTGCGCTTGCAGAGTCGGCAGACATTGGCATATGTTGAAAGACGTTACCAGTAGAGCTGATATTGGGAGAGATGAAGAAAATTTAGAGGGCTATTTCTTCTGATGGAGTCTTCAGGCAATTCTTGAGATTGCAACATCATAGGCTTGATGAAGTGGGTCTCCCTGCTGATTGCTGTCCAATATTATTTAAAAAAAAAACAGGGAGGTTCGTACTTTTAATGCAGAATCTTGTACATACAAGATATGTATGAACTTAATTTGATAACCTCGTCATAACGGACAAAGTTTGGCTAAGAACTGCGCCTCCTCCTTTTGGTGTGGCCCTTTACTTGGGTGTTGTTTCTCCGTTGATTTATGTTGTGCTTTTCTCATGGGGTGTGTGTGTGTGTAAAGAGTGCTTATTGTTGAATGAAGCAAACACTTGGTAGGAAGCGCAAGTATTTCCTTTTTCTCTCCCCTATTAAAGTCGGATGGAGGTTGGATTCTCGTTCCAAAACACGAACCTAAGCTACGAGGAGTTCGAACACGATGAGACTCGCGACTTACTAAAGGCTCGCGACTGACCGACGCGCAATAAACTTGGAAGAAATTGGACTTCCGAATTCGTCCACTGCGCTGATTGCATGGCCAAAAAACTCTGTTACGGGATTAAAAATGTAACACATGATTTATGCCACGCAAATATTAGTTGAATAAAAAAACCCAACTCAATGCATAAAGTTATAGTGGACAATAGCTTCGTTTGGAAACCCGTTGGGAAAACGGACACAGATTCCGAAGTACTTTATGTGAGAGGAATTTTGTCTCGGTTTGCGTGAGAATGGGTTTGGGGAGCCAAAACGGGCTCCCCAACATGTTTCCAAATGCAGCCAATTATCATTAGAGAAAGCTATTTTACAGTAGATGCGCAATCATTGGTGCAAAAATAAAACATATGGAACAGAATCGCCTAGCAAGTGTGCTCGGTCATCTCGATATGATTCTGTCCCTGAAAATTTTCATTGCCGTGTACTTTGTGGATGACAATGTCGACAACTCATAGATTCTTTTCCCCACTTCTAACTTTTATATTCCTCGTGCATTTGCTTTATGCGTACATTGGATTAAATGCCAATGCCTCCTCGTAGATCATATTTTTTATTTGCTCTTCATCCAAGGGATTTTGCTCAAAATCAAAGTTGAATGGCTCTGGGCAGACTGGCTCATCAGCTGCATCATGCAGTTTAGCAAGGTATGGGTGCGATAACGCTTCTTCAACTGCACGTCATTAAACAAACTGGAATAAAATTTCCCACCAATTATAGAGCTCGGCAGTTGTACTCTTCAGTCTTCATTTAGCCCGTTATAGTTAAACAAACCATATCCGGAAAAAAGAACATGACTTGAAGAACATTGTTAGTCTCTTCTATACAGTTCGTCTGTTTCAATTCCCATGCTATATGTGGAAAAGGCTAATGCTACAATTAAACAATTCAGAAAACAGAAAGTCTAGTTCAGCAACTTCAAGTGCATGCTTTGAGTAAAATTTTTTAAACTATCCAAAAACACTGCTAAATGTCGTATTGGACCCAACTATTTACAGTCTTGGTACCGCATAAATCTCCTACGCCTACTGATTTTTAACTACAAGTTTCAATATCCCATATTGCGCTAAAAACAGAAAAGTTACTTGAGGAGATGTCAGAATCAACATTGTTTCATGTATATTTCTCTTTACGTTTTAAACTAAAAATGTTTTCAGTGTTCATATCACATCTTGGCATATGGTTTTCACTGCCAATCCCATTACTTGCTTCTTTTAATTAAAGCAAGAGAACAAAAGAAGTCCACTAAGTTCAAAGTGGTAATATGAAAGGAATTATAAAATTCATCACTTACAAATGAATGCTAAAAAATGAATGAATGAAGCATCTAAATTGATCCAGAAGCAATATGACTGGAATTAAACTAACAAACATTTCTTAAGCTTTCCATTACCCATTCTAATGCATCTGCCATGGACGTTCAATATGAACCCAAATGATTTTTATCTAGAAACACAAGCATAACTGACAGATAAGTAATAATAAAATTACCTGTAATTCTTCGTGTAGGGTCAATAGTCAACATTCTATCGATGAGATCAATGGCTAAGGGATGAACATGAGGGAAAACCCTTGCTAAAGGTTGACGAGAATATTGGGGAAGTTGTCGGACATATCTTCTTGCATCCTCATTTTTCACTAATCCAATGTCAGCCTCAGTTGGAGTGCCAAGAAGCTAGAGAGTAACCAGGGTAAGCATAAATCCAGAAGTTACATTATATACAAGCAAATTATTGAGTGTATTTGTATCTAACAACTTAAATAACTCGAAATATATAATTGTCAAACTATAAGTCCCTTAAATGAATATCATATACTATTTTATGTCAGTATACCTCAGTCAATAGGCGCATCTGATGCACATGATCCCTGCCAGGAAATAGAGGCTTTTTATTCATCAACTCCATGAATATGCAACCAACAGACCACACATCTATCGCAGAGGTGTAATCAGAGGAGTTCAATAGCAATTCAGGAGCCCTATACCATCTAGTAACTACATATTCTGTCATGAAATCATTTTCCATAGTCGTTCGTGCGAGCCCAAAATCACATATCTTCAAATCACAGTTTGAATTCAGCAACAGGTTACTTGGTTTCAAATCTCTATGGATGATATTTGCAGAATGTATATACTTTAGCCCACGAAGAATCTGATACAAGAAGTACTGCAAGAGCATCCAATCATCAGCAAGGTATTAGAGGGATATGTCAGGGAGAAGACAGTTATGGTAGTTGGGAAAAACGATACTCACTTGGCAGTGCTCCTCCGAGAGATTTTGATTTGAGCGGATGATGTGGTGAAGATCAGTATCCATGAGTTCCGTGGCCGTGTAGACATCGGTAAACTCTCTACGCAAGGGTGGTGGAATCACATCTCTCAAAGCAATCACCTGTTGAGCTCAGATTTTAGAACTAGATTTCAAGGCCCAAAAGGGGAGAAAAATTAGATATTACCATGAAGAAACCGAATTCCTCTATTGATGTTTAGCAAGTAATTTGTTAAAAGGCTTTTAAGATTTGATAGCATGAGTTCTTCGAATCAGAAAGTCATGGGCAACTATTGTCAGCAATAGGAGATAAACTTTATACCAAATTTTACTACTTGTATTTATTATGAACACCTATATCGGCATATCGCTACTCAAAATTAACCATTCACTTCATCCATAATGGGAAACAGAAATAAGTAATTTACCATACGATTCCCGGTAGGGTAAACATATTAGCAGCAGCAAGATGAACATCAATTATACGCAATATCTGAAATTCACTTGCCGGGGAGAGATACTCACATTTTCATGATCTAAATGCCGAAGAAGCTTGATCTCACGGAGCGTGCGTTTAGCGTCCATGAGATTGTCAAAAGCGCTCCCTATCTTCTTAACAGCCACCATTTCTTTAGTCTCCGTATTCAGAAGCGAGCTTCATCATCACATGAACATAATAACTAACTTTTCAGTAACTAACAGTACTCCCTAACATTTTAAAGATCCAACGTACGGAAAGTCAAACAACCAAAAAAACATAGCACAACGAAAAGGTGAGGAGAACATGTGATGAAGGAAGGAGTACCAGACGATTCCATAGGCACCGCGACCAATTGGCATAATCGGAGGCCTGTATTTCGCTGAAACTTCGAAGAGGTTTCCGAATATGTTATACTGAATAAACTGCCCTCCGTGAGTGGGAACAGCCGGAAAATCTGCGCCGGTGTTCGGGTCCACCATATTTATGTCACTCACAAACTACTGCAAAATAGCTTTTTATCTCTCTCTCGCTCTTTAGCTCAAAATCTTTCAACACCAGTCTCACCCCCCTCGATGTGGAAAGTGTTGAAGAAGGAAGAAGAAGATGCTCTGTTGAATGAGGAGAAGACGATCTTATTCAATATGTTGAGAGGAGAGTCGTGTTACAAGAGGAGAGTCATAGCGTGTGCTTGGTCTTGCACCTGAGTTCGAAGTAGGTGCAACGAAGAAGACGCGAAGACGCGCAAGAAGAAAAACCAGGGACGCGTTTGGAGGAGAATGTAATCGGAAGGCTCATACTGTACCCGCCTCTTATCAACGGCCCACGTTTGTTCAATTATTTCAACTGTCATTGGCTTCAGCGTCTTTGTATTAACGATTTTATGATACACATGTGAAGTAACTATTGTGTGGTTTTAAATAAGCGTCAAGGTATATTTTCGTTTTTAGAAGTTTTGCTGGAGGATGGTATTCGTTGTAAAAGTTTTTAGTTGAACAATTTCACCATAAAAGTATAAAATCGTAGTAATATTGCTCTTATTTAAAGGAGAAGCAAACGGACGCCTGCCACATATCATAAGACGTCACATCTTTATCCACATTAGATAATGCTATTTTGAAAGATGTACATTTTCGTCTTGAAAATTTTTTTGAGGAACAATTTCGTCTTGAAAGTTTTCTTAGAAGGAAAGTGATATAGACAACATACGTTACATCTTCTCTTACATGGCAGACGTCCATTTGTTTCTTTGTTAAATAAGGGCAACATTGTTACGTTTTTATAATTTTAAAGTGAAATTACTCCACCAAAAACTTCCAAAACAAACATGCTCCTTAAAAAAACTTCATGATTAAAAATGTACCTTCACCCTTTAAATAAAAATAAGTTTTTTTAGCCGGCCATCTCATCTCATTTTACTTTATTTTAAAACTACACAAAAAAATAAATAATGCCAGATCCTTCTGGCGTCTACAAGTCAGGGATTTTTTTTCCAGAAAAAATCAGATTACCTCCCCCCAGAAAATCACAAATATAATTAATTTATATAGATCATGATATTATTTTAAGGATTCTTTTGGGTGTACAGAGACATTTATTGTTAATTAGCCATATTTGACCAACTTTTAGCCTTATAGAAGCACAATGAGAAAATGTATATATATTAATTCAGGTAAAGAAAAAAAATGCATGTTGTTGTTATGACAACATCAATCATGAAACGTAAAAGAAACATCAATGGTGGAACCACCAGCACGTGTTGGAAATATGTCCAAAGACCAGCATAAAAAAATTTTCATTAGTTTTTGTGATAACTTTTAAAATAAACCTATTTAAGGCTTTAATATATTCAAACAAAGATATTTCTGTCTCTTAAGTTCATGGGAAAAAAAAAAGGAGAGATTCACTTTGGAAACTTGTCGCTGATGGCATTAGCTAGGGAGAAATA
>JANTPZ010153574.1:0-13916 GCA_025593235.1 Vachellia pachyceras | reverse complement strand
ACGAGCCTTAAGGCGTTCCACAGTACCATCAGCTTTTGTTTTAACTGTAAACACCCACTTACATCCAATGGCCTTCTTTCCTATCGGTAAATCAACCAAAGTCCTAGTACCAGCCTGATCAAAAGCTATCATCTCAGCCTCCATTGCAGCACGCCAACCCGAATGGTTTAAGGCTTGGTGAAGAGTTTTAGGAATAGAGATGGAATCTAAAGAAGCAATAAAGGAACAGGAGGTAGGAGACAGTTTGGTATAGGAGACATAGGAAAAAATTGGATAGGTGCAAGTACGTTTACCTTTGCGAAGAGCAATGGGCAAATCGGTTGAATCTGAAACAATGGAGTGGTTGGAAACTGGAGCTGAGGAATTTAGCTCAGGTACAATAACCGGATCTAGAACAGGGTCACGAGTATCTGGAGCAAGGTCACAAGTAGGATTGATAGGTCAGATCCTGGATCAGACGTAGGTACTGGGGGGCTATGAGACTGAAAGAGGGCATTACTGACCGTGGACCGTCTTTGATAGACATGAACGACTGGTGGTTTGATAGATGCCTGAACAAGTGCTGGAGCTGGTGGTGGTAAGACAGAATATACTAAGAGATCATCAAGATCATCGACTGGAGCAGTGACAGAGGAAGAGGAGGATGGAAAGAACGCAGTAGACTCATGAAAAGTGATATCTCTAGACACAAGATACCTACGAAGAGTAGGA
This sequence comes from Vachellia pachyceras, assembly GCA_025593235.1. Classification (NCBI taxonomy): domain Eukaryota; kingdom Viridiplantae; phylum Streptophyta; class Magnoliopsida; order Fabales; family Fabaceae; genus Vachellia; species Vachellia pachyceras. Next base: position 13,205 of record JANTPZ010153574.1, on the reverse strand, counting down.
GAGAAGCAACGGTACCCCTTTTGAACCGTAGAATAACCAAGGAAGACACATTTGAGGGACTTTGGATCAAGTTTGGAGACAGAAGGGCGAACATCACGAACAAAACAAACACACCCAAAGATTTTTGGATCAATAGGAAACAAGGGCCTAGTAGGAACACCATTAAGAACAGAGGAAGGCATCCGTTTGATAAAAAAAAAGTAGTAGACACAGCATCAGCCCAAAACGGCTTAGGGACATTCATTTGAAACATGAGAGCCCGAGCAACTTTTAATAAGTGTCGGTTCTTTCTTTCAGCAACACCATTTTGAGCAGGTGTATCAGCACAAGACGATTGATGAAGAATGCCGTGCTGAAGCATATAGTTTTGAAATTGCATTGAGAAGTATTCCTTGGCATTATCACTACGCAATGTTTGAATGGATGCAGCAAACTGGGTTTTAATTTCAGCACAGAAATTGCAAAAATGAGAAAATAACTCAGAACGGGATTTCATTAAGTACAGCCAAGTTGTTCGAGAGAAATCATCTAGAAAGGTAACAAAATACTTAAAACCCGGTTTAGACTCTATAGGACAAGGACCCCAAACATCAGAATGAACTAATTTAAAGGGGGATGTAGCCCGTTTATTGACTCTAGACCCCAAATGGACACGATGATGCTTGGCAAACTGACACGAATCACAATCTAAAGATGATACATGACTGAATTGAGGATAAATCCTCTTCAAGGACGCCAAAGATAAATGACCTAAACGACAGTGAACATCAAAGGGAGATGCACCGCTAGAACAAGCAACCAAACGAGACACTTGATCATCAAGGAAGTAATGTCCTCCAGACTCATAACCCTTACCAATAATGTGTTTCGTCTTGAGATCCTGTATCAAACAATGGTCAGGAAAGAGTGTGATAAAACAGTTTAATTGTCGAGTAAGTTTACTGGGGGAAAGAAGATTAAAGGCAAGGTTAGGGACATTCAAGACAGAGGTTAAGTTGATAGACGGAGTGGGTTGAACAGTTCCAGATCCAAGAACACGAGAATACGAACCATCAGCAATAGTGATGAAAGAAGGGTTGGCATACGGCATAAATGATGAGAAGAGATGACGATTACCTGTCATGTGATCAGTGGCACCGGAATCGATTATCCACTTCGAGGAAGAAGTAGCAAGGCAAGAATCAACTCTACCTGTAGCAAGAGCATTAGGAGCGGAAGCAGTAACACCACTAGCTTGAGAAGCAGCCATGAGAAGAACAAATCAAATCCCGTAAGAACCAATCAACAGTTTAGAACAACCGTGGTCAATAAAAAACCAACAACACCGAAACAGCCGTAAACTACCAAATAGCAAACGGGCGGCAACTAAACATCACAAACCAACAAACTAGGAGCATCCAGCAGCCAAAAGCAAACCCAGAACACACTGCACAGAAGAAACGCACGAAGCGGCCGAACAGAAACGAACCGTACGAACGATGAACAGTACTGCGTGGCTGTACGGACGATGAACAGTGCTTGTACGGACGAGGAACACAACGCCGTCGGAGCCAACAGTGACTTGTACGGACGGTGAACAGTGACGGTGACATAGAAATAGCTAACCCTAGGTTAGGCTCTGATACCATGTAAACTGATGCACTATAAAATTCACATATATTGAGTTACCCGAGAGGGATATATATACATCAAGGAGGAGCCTTATTATTAATGGCTCATTATTATAATTAAATACACAAATCATAATTCTAATTCCTGATTGTAAAGGATATCTTTCCTAATATATATATCTCAATCATATCTCAGTGTTAAACTATTTCTTGTGTTTGACATTTATTCAGCCTGATTGTTTAGCACATAAAATTCCTTTGCTGTCCGGTGAAATCATTAATGCTATGTGGTTACGTAGGTTGTATTCTTTAATATTTTATCTGCAAGTAAAGTTTTTTTTTGTTTTTTTTCTAGAATGGCACAAAAGACTCTATCAGTAAGCTTGTCTCTGACTTGAACAGCTCAAAATTGGAGCCTGATGTTGGTGAGATATGTTAAATCTTCAATTTGATGCCTTTTCAATTGAAAGATGTAGACAATATCTAAGTAGACTTGCATTCTGCTTGCTATTGACTTCTCAGAATCTGGAAATGAAGTTGACCCAGTTGTTTAAATAGAAAATGAGGTTATCTAATCATGCTGATACATTTGAGAAGCACATGATATGGTAAATATGCTATCCCAATGGTGTTATACATTATAGTGGTCTCCATACTCCATCTCATAAACAAGTTAATACAAAGAGTGTGGACATAGGAGTGCAGTGGCCACCTCAAATGCATGATTAGACTACTCTGGGTTAGAAGATATCCAAAATGGTGTGATAACTTTGATATCTTGAGGTTCTCACTCACTCCTGCACATAACAGAAATTGGACAACCTAATCATTTGTGCCAAAAGGATTTAAGAATCGGTGTATGGTAGCCGCCTCAACTCATGCATGGCCTGCTTTAAGTGAAGTCCTCAATTTATTTTGAAATACTATTTGCCTAATCTTTGTAAATGTTTGGTGCAGATGTTGTTGTTGCACCCCCCTTTGCGTACATCGATCAGGTGAAAAACTCAATCACAGATCGGATTGAGATATCTGCCCAGAACTCTTGGGTGGGAAAAGGTGGTGCTTTTACTGGAGAAATTAGGTTAGCTTCTTTCCTGTCAAGGTTGGCGTGCTAATCAGTGATTGTACTTTTTACTGATGCAGAATGTTAGGTCTGTTGGATGATAATTTTAGATGCACTTAAAAAATTGCCTCAATAGTTATAAGCGAACAATTTTTGTCTGATCATCATGACTTTAGTTCCCTAGATTCTTAGTTCATGATTGAGGTCAACATAATTAAGTTTAGCCTGCATTGTGCCAATGTTGTATGACTTTTATTAAAGACTGAGCTAGCATACAGTTTGTACTTATCTTCTATTGTTCATTTTCTTGACTGCACTGGTCTCTAATTTGCATCATAGTTTCCTTTTGGTGACTCCACCCACGGATAGATTATTTCAAGCTTAAGATAATTTTTTCCCAAGTTTTTTTAAATTAAATGGCGGAAGTCACTTGTTTCCATTTTAAAGTAAATAAAATCAACTCATTTGGTTACTAACTGCCACTTGACACTTGTAGCGTGGAGCAACTTAAAGACTTGGGCTGCAAGTGGGTTATTCTTGGACATTCTGAACGGAGGCATATTATTGGAGAAAATGATGAGGTGAACATTTTCAGATTTGACAGAAAATAATACTAAGAGATGCAAAATGGTCAAGAAATTAACTGAAGCTCTGCCAACCAGTTTATAGGAAAGAAAGCTGCCTATGCTTTGAGTCAGGGCGTTGGGGTGATAGCATGCATTGGGGAGCTTTTACAAGAGAGGGAAGCAGGGAAAACTTTTGATGTTTGTTTCCAGCAGTTGCAGGCTTATGCAGGTGAGGGTTTTAATCTTGATTTTTCTTTATATTCTGTCTCTACCTTTTGAGGATAAATAAGTTAGAAGGTGGGGAGAGATTGCAGTTTGCTCATGTAACGTTTGCTACGTTCGCTGTGCACAGATGCTGTACCTAGCTGGGACAATATTGTTATTGCATATGAGCCAGTATGGGCAATTGGAACTGGCAAAGTGGCCACTCCCGAGCAAGCTCAAGAAGTACATGTAGCTGTTCGTGATTGGCTGAAGAAGAATGTCTCAGCTGAAGTTGCATCTAAAACTCGAATTATTTATGGAGGTGGGTCATTTATTTCAAATTCAAAATTGTTACAGTATCATGAAAATTCGAGGCCCAATTTTGATTAAATTGCAAGTTTTCATGTCACATTCAAAGAGAAGAGAAAACAACCTTCACAAACCCATTTTTATTATGTTGTCTCTTGAGTGAAGTTTCACATTTTAATCTTTTTATTGGAGTTCACATTAGATAATTTTGTTCTTAATGAATGGTATGCCTATATTTTTGTTTTGTTACAGATAAAGTAAATTCATTTGACGGTTCTGATATAAAGAGAAATTGGCTTCTTCAATTAGGAATCATCATTGATTACTCAACAGGAATATAAGAAGGGAAGGGTTAACGATGTGCAAACGTAGATTAAGATTAAATTGGTTGTAGTTTGGCGACTGCATTAAAGCCTTTGGCTGATATGGTATTAATTGTAAACCAATAACCCTAACCTTCTCAATTGAAAACTTTGAAATACTTTGCCCAAGGTTTAGTATGTTTGATTACTTTTGAGACTCTTAACTCCCATTGATGCCTAACTTTAGAAATCAGATTGACGATAAGCTACTTATGGTATTCAGGATCTGTTAATGGCAGCAACTGCTCTGAGCTTGCAAAGAAAGAAGATATTGACGGATTTCTTGTGGGTGGTGCTTCTTTGAAGGTACATGACAGTTCTGTATTCAAACTGGTTGACCAAAGTAAGCAAACCAAGTGATTATTAATCTTTTAACTTGAAATATTTTGTGACACAGGGCCCTGAGTTTGCTGTCATTGTGAATTCAGTCACATCCAAGAAAGTAGTGGCTTGATAACTCAATCTGATTTTGGCAATAAGAGTTCTTTATCGATAAAACATGCCTGTTGTGACACTACTGAGGGTGCAGAATAACGGATTGGGTTTAATGGATCTTCTACTATATCTTTGCAGATGTTAGGCCATCCCTATCTTTTCCAATGAGTTACTGTCTTGTAGCAAATTGCTATACAAAGCATTTCAGAAAATAAACAATTAAGTGCTAAAAAATTACTGTTGCTCACTTAAATGTTAGGAATCCTGGTTTTTCATATTTGCCTTTCGTCTTCGTCTTTTTATTGATTTTTCCTTTCTTCTCGTCAATATTCAATATTTTACATCAATGCTGCAAGGTATGCATGTCAATTAATGAACTATAGACCCAGATAGTTGTTGGCTCTAGTTAGAGATTAAACTAATTATGGAATAGTTATAGGACTTTCATAATGAATGTCTATCATCAAGTGGTCTGGGGAGCTGTAGATTGATCGATGAAAAAATAGTTAGGTGTTGTAATATAAAATTTTTCCGTTGCTCTTGAAACAACACTGCCTGTAAAGATATTAACTCCCTCTTTTTTAATGGTTTTAGAAATAATTTAATCATATTTCTGACGGTACTTTGTAACTTTTTTAAACTTTATTAATATAGTTCTGATAGTTTCTCTCAATTTACATTTTGGACCATTTAGTTTTAAAGTTTTGTTTTTAATCCCTGAAGTTTAGTTCTTTTGAAACCGTTAGTCTCTATGCTTTCAAAAGGATATAAACCATAGGTTGACACCATTAAAATTGCTGATGTGTTGCCGATGTCATTAATTTTGCTAATGTGGCTTGATGATTGGATATTGTCAAAGCTCATGTGGACTAGTTAAACCTACTTTTGGTTCCTATAATTTGCCTTGATTTATGTTTTGGTCCATGAAGTTTAAAAGTTATGGTTTTAATCCTTCAAAATTACTCTATCAAAAACTAATAGTCCCTCTAGTTTTAAAAAAACTTAAACCAGAATATTTACGTTTACTTATGCGTCATTGACTTCATTAATTATGGTGAAATAATTTAATAACTCAAAAATCTTACATTTCACTATTAATAAATAATCGCCTCTATTGAGTTCAACACTATATTTTGATTCCACTTATTGAAAAGGAATATTTACTTTAACAATAACGTCTCCGTATCAAGATATCTAATGAGAAAATATGAAAAATCAATCTTTCGCTCAATGAGAAAATGAGTCAGATTCTACAGAAGTAAACTTGTGGACATGATCCTTACAATCGGATCATCGATTTTATATACAAAAGAAACTCTAAATATTTTATATATTTCTCTTTAAATGAGATTTCAATTTCAGCGATGGTTTTATCGTGTGACAGATTCAAGTTTAGTGTGACAAACTCATATTTGATTCTTGTTGAATATATTTATATTTAGTGTCTAACAGTATCTTAAACATAATGGTTATTGTTTATAATACCTATACATAGAAACTTGTGAAAAGGGTGACAGCTCGCCTCTCCTTCGAAATATTAGCAGGACTGGTCACAAGAATTGAAACATCAATCTCGGTCGTTGTCCATAATTTGTAACTCCCGATTTTGCAGGTCTTCAGCTCCCAATCTTGTTTAATCTAAATCCTTTGAGATGTCGTGAAAATAAAGAAACGCTCTTTAGCATGTCAAAGATTATAGAAAACACCAAAACCTCTTAGTTGAATTGGTAATTAAGTGTGTCTAACCAACATATATGGAGTATCGTCAGACCCTGGATGCAGTAACGTTACGCTTTGTTGGGAGAGTTTGCCATATGAAGATTTCTACAAGTGTTCAATCTAAATCAATCGGTTGTTCGAATATCTAATAATATGATCCAAAAGACTAAAAAAAAATCACTTGTTTTCCATTGCTATAAATATAAAACCTAAAATCAATCCAGTGATAAATATTGTTGTGAAAACTTGTGTCGGTGAGGATGACATCTCAGCTAAACATTATGCATATGCCTTTTGACGTTCAAAAGTCTATTCATGCTGATAGCTCAATGCAATGACACCATTATTAAAAGTATTGTTCAAAAAGCCGCTTTAAATGGAGTTTATGGGTTTAACGAACAACATGACTGAGCTAAAGTGGTGACAGATGGGCCAAAATTCGGGAAATGTAACTGCTCTTTCTTCGTTACTTTATCATATAAAATTCTGTGATTTATTTTAAAGTGTGGAATTTTTTCACCATTATATTTCATTCTGCATTCACATTTCAAAGTAATCCAATAATGAAAAATTTTAGGAAAATGACAAAAAAGAACTTGAAAAATATAAAATCTCAAATAAAATATTTACTATAAAATAAGTTGTGAATTATTTATCAGAAGTGGTTAATACCTTATCCATAATGGTAAGAAAACTGATTTGAAATTTTACAATTTTCAGATTCTTTTTTTGTCTTTTTCCCAAAATTTTATCTCTTACTAATTAAAAAAGGGAGAATACCTTTTCATTAAATCAATTCTAGTGTTCCACACATTTTTCGGGAAAGAACCCAGTGTTCTATTGCCTTACTGACGATGCAAATTATAATTTTTAATCGTCATTCAATCATACATTTAAAAAAAAAATACAAAAAACACGTTAATAGTATCATATTTTATTAATGTAAAGGTAATATTTATCTATATCAAAATAACTGATACATAATTACCTTTATATTAATAACATATTAAACTATTATATATATTATCCTCATTCCTCAATCTCATTTTAAATTATGTTCTGCACTTGGGTTCTAAAACTTTTTTTTTTCAGGGTTAATCAAGGGGCGGCGGTTGATGAGAGAAGATACTGCCACATTGTACTTGTTTGGATGCTTGCATAATATGATTTCAGTTTTGTGCTAAAAAAATATTTTTTTTCTTGGGTGATTGGTTTTGAAACTAAACTACAATTAACCAGGCTAGCCTGAAGCCATAAGCAACGGAGGAGCCTATAACATCCTTGAGAATGTTCTCTGTAAACCAGTTCTTAGAACAAACTCTGAACTCCTCAAAAAGAATAAGATTGATTTATTCCTCTGATCTCTATCCGCCGCCACTAATTTACTTACCAAGAACTGGAAAAACGAACACAAAAAAATTCAAGTACGCCAGATTCACCGTGATCATCCTATTCATATGTAAACATGCTTTAATTTATTACTCTTGTGTGAAACATCATACATAGATCACACTTCAATAATACATCTGCACAATTCACAAGGGATTTTATTTACTATCCTGCCTTGTTAACCTGTTCCGTTGGTTCTGTGAATCTAGGAATGAAATTTATGTATGTAAAATTGCTGACGAACAAAATCCGATCTCCAGATACGCAGATTTTGTAAGAACAGAGAAGAAACAACACAACATAATTCATTCAGCAATTCTTGGGGTACCGGTAACAATAGCAAACATGCTTACATCGATAGCAAGGAGGCGCTCCATAACCCTTTCTTGGAGATCCCATGAACGATACCAAAATTAGGATTAGTAGAACCAGAATTGGTGCGATCAAAGCTGACAAATTAATCGTCTTCTCTTCAACTTCTTCTGCTTCGCCCGAGAAGAGATACGGTATGCCCAGAAGCGTCAGGGCCACGAGCAAGAACAGGACAACGTTTGAAGTATGAGTATCGTGGGGCTTCGGTTTACAGTAATAGTAACCCATCAATGGAGCTCCGATGAAGGCCTGCGAAAGTTGGAATTAGGGTTACACAGATTCAACAACCTCAGAGGATAATTGAAGTCAAACACCTGTACTATATTTATGGCAAGGAATGCTCTGAGAAATTTCACACAAGAAAGAAGCATCTGCACAAGACTAAACCAAAACAAAAATCTGCACAGGAATGAAAGAAATCATACCCAACTACCCAGGATTAGATTAATAATGTCAACCACACAGAACTTCTTATTGCTATTCAACTTTATCTATCGGAGCAAATCGTGTTTCCGTAGGGATGACGGTAATATCAAACTAATATAAGGGCCATATGGCATTATTTATTTAGGCACTGCAAACGATATCTTCTTTTTCAACAACGTCTCAATTGAATCAGCCTACCCATACGTACCATGTACGGTGTACCAAAAATAAATTAATAATTAAATGAATTATTTTTTAGAAACACATCTCGCTGGAAGTTTTATAATTGATATTGTTATTTGATATTTGCATTGATTATCGATTACCAAAATAATACATATACTAATCGAATGTTAATGAAAAAAACAATTAGCTCGTCATCAATGTATGCAAATAATCTAACTTTTAACCATTATAAAAGAAAACGATATACAGCACATAAATCATGCATTTTTCGTAAATCATATTGCCCAACTATTGTTTCATAGATAACAGTTTAGGTGTTTGAAAAATTAAAATGCTAAATTAGTAAACAATAGCTTCTTGTAATTATCTTTCCCTTGGAAATTGTTCGCATCGCGCTTAAAATATTCAAATTCCTAGCCAGAAAAGTGCAATATGAAATCCTCCAAAAGATAAGCCAACTGTGAATATGCTCTGGTGATATTGTCACCACGTCAAGTCATTGGCACGATTTAGTTGGGGGGGAAAATTCACAAAACAGATATCCGTACACAGATTTAACAAAATAATATCTGTATAAAACTAATACACTAAAATACATTACAAGTTCATGTTTTCTGCTATCTCTCCGCCATGCAAATATTTCACACACATCCTCTCTCAATATAATGATCCAGACAAAATTGTCAACCTCATTTAGCGGAGGTTGGTTTAAGATTTCTGGCTTTGAATCCTAAATTGCATAAATCAGGTTTCTCATGGAAATAGATCAACGTGTGAAGGGAAAACTAAGCAAGATTAGAGCCAAAATTTACCAGGATCAGAAAACTAGCAGGTCACACTTTTCCTTCGTATTTGTAATTCAATTTATAATCATGCAGCAGATCTGCTAAAGTGCTTCTGCAAGGTCCCTCTACAAAAACAGGAGAACAGATGTGAAATTAAATCCTTCAATTTTGATTTCTCTCCAATAAATCTGATTGAATCAAAGATTGTTTACCTCCAAAAACAGTATGGAGATATTGAAGATCATCAGGTGAACAAGCATCTATTAAAGCACAGACACCCGGTCTTAGAGCTTCATCTATTTCTCTGCAAAGTCACAAATGCAACGAGTGACATCAGCTAATGCTACTGAGAACAGGTAAAACTTCAATAAATCGACTATCAATGCTCGTATAGTTAGTGCACTTCATGCTCAGCCTATCAAATTTAATCTCCCCTGATATTTCCAGCTTGTTGGGTTTAACATTAAAATCATGAGAACGAAAGGCTTCAATATTTTGGGAAACTTGCGGGCATCTGAGATGGACGTAGATTAATGTCAGAAAGAAACAAAGGGGCAATCTTTTCTGTGATGAAGAGCGAAATCCAATTCAGGAAAACTTTTACAGAAAATGGAAGAGAAAAGGGCAACAAAGAAAAACTGATAGACAACCTTCTGATGCCACTTCTTTTTGGACCGTATCCTGAATAAACCCATATATAGTTTGACAGAAACACAGAGCATTGCCGGTTAAATGTGTCTTTCTGCTGTTTTACCTGAAGCAAAATTATAAAAAAGGGCAAGCAGAAAACAAATAAGGCATCGTGTATCAAGCATAACCTTCAAGTGAATTTCTCTACAGAGCATTTCTGCAATCAGAAAATATCTGCAAATTAATCAAGTTGAAAACAAAGTTTACATCACTAACATTACACGGTACAGGCTAGGCAAGGGAGCAAAGCCACGTGTTGCATGGCTAATTCAAACACAGAACATGTTTTTTTCAATAAGCTGGTTAAAATAAACATGGAGCTTGTTTACAAAGAGACCCAAGGTAGAAATGAGGGAAAGAATGACGAGTTCACCCACATTAACATGCAAGAAGACAAGGGAGTGATATATTTAAGCTCATACAGTAAGTACAGACACACTAATAGGCATCACATACCTCCTCATAAACTCTTCGAAGAAAACAAGCACATTTTACTCCCTCTTCTACTTCCCATGAAAAGAGATCTTTATCATGTACCAACTCAAGACAATTAAGAAGAACGGCAACAGAAGCTTCGAGATGAGCAACACAATGCTTGCACTCACTGGGAACATATAAAACGAGTATGTTTCACTAAAGATTAACCAGTGTCATACGCATCAATATCTACATTTTCTGGATTTCCCAAGGCAGTAAAAAAACTGAAAATCATGCAAAAATATAATTTAGAGATGTTGTGTGTTAGAATTTATTAATGTAATTGTTCGCACTCAACAACTCAAGCTTTTAGGTTGAATTAGCTCTTGATATCATATCAAAACCTCTATAGTGGAATAAAATTCAATGATACCACCCTTAATTCTTATATTAAATTTGGACACAACGCATAAGGGGATTTATTTTGATAAATTGAATTCAGATGGTCATTGACATGAAACATCTACGACCAATTGCTCCAGAGTCCAGAGTTGATCCTTGTCATCAAAACCAAGATTCAGGCTCAGCATTTCATATGGTGGCCTGTTCATTGTCCACCACTCCAAACCTCGAAGGGTTTTCACTTGAAAAGGCATGTCAAGAGATTACATATTATTGATTCCTCACTTGTCAGCCTAAGCTCTTAAAATGCAATGATTTCTGACATTTCCCTTGAGATTGTTAAGAGGTAATTGCTTGCATATGAATTCAGATAACTACATTCATGTTTCAATTGTTTTTAATCCATAAATAGTTAGTTCTACTTTCTATATTTTGGATAAAAAGCCAGAATCTTATGAGTCGGATGAATATTAAACTTTTGGCTCATTAATATCACATGTGGTCTTTCGATTTTATATAATTACTTAATTAGATCACATACAATAATAGTTAAAAGAGAACCATACTGATACGTGACAGGATTCATACCTTTGGTGATGCTTAACAGTGGTGCACAACAGTTGGCAACAAGCAACAAATAGGTTTAATGAGAACTGGCGATCTACATAACATAAATTCACTGCTTCTACTCGATGAGAGATTTGCTCTTCTAAAATCACCAAAGGATCTGATGGGCCAGAACCTTTAGAAACTCCAAGCTGAGGAAAATTATGAAAGAGTGCTGCAGGGATACGTAACAAATGGCCTATATGCCATGAATCCATCTGGAATAGAGCATTTTTCCTTGAAATTGTAATTAGTACTTCAACACACATAAGAATTGTCGATCCTGGATCTGGACCATTGGCAACACTTGATGTTGAACCCCCATAAAAAATTAGTGGACTCTGTAAATGCAGAATAATGTTGAAAACTGCACCTACTAAGCACTGAAAGTGTCTTTTAATCAACTTCAAGCCTTTACGACCTAAGAAGGAAAAAATGTCAGCATAATCTACATAGACAAGTATTTTCTAGCATTTTTTGCAGAAATACAACACAGTTTATTAATAGAAAAGTAACAGTCTTTCAAGTGTAGTTCTGTGTAACTTCAGTAATTGAAGATTTCATAAGTTTGGTTTTTTCAAGATGAAGTCATCACAGTGAACATGGCTGTCATAATGTGGGCACTGCAGAAAAAGTTGCACGAAAGAATCATCCAATTATTTTAGCATCTTCACAACATATAATGTGCTTGTTTGTCAAAGTGTTGAAAAATCACGTCCACGCAAACTGAGACAAAACTCCTCTCACGTACTTACATTATAAATCATAAATCAAGTTGGAGAAGTAGCTTCCAACATTAATTCAAAGAAGCCCAACGTATATGCTTCACCATGCATACCAGTTAGCAAACAGTGAGTGTCAAAATCCCACATTTTTCTCTGCATTTATTATATAACATTTTTATTTCTCTTTATCTACTGTTCTATGAACCTTTGTTTCTCATTTATTTTTCATGATTTTCAGTCTCTATTTGTCTAGAATGGATGGCTTTTTGTCTTTGGTGAAAAGCCCTCTATGCAATTGTTTCCCCCCTTCAAATCAACAAGAGAACCAATAACTCTGAAATTCTTCGGTAAGTGAGCTAATGGGAGAGCAATAATGTCTTAACTACATCAACATAACGAGAAGTGGTATGATAAATAACAAACTACTACTTCTTCAGAAAAGAAAAATTGATATGCAGAATCTCACTAGATTTTCAGAAATGGAGTGAGCAAAGTATTTTTTCAACATAAAGTAAAAAAATTTCAATAAATTGAAAATTCTTGAAATAGATAAAGATATAATGTTACAAATTCATTTATACATAGACGGGTATCAAAGAACATAAGTGAAAGGCAGACAAATGAACCAAAATGAAACATGTTAGTTTTCCAAATTAACAGATAAGCTGCCCTCATAAAATCTGACATATTACCTGAGACAAATTCAAGAATCATGTCAAAGCCATCAATGCCAGCTGCAACAACTGAGGATATTTCCCCCCCATCTGTGCTAGTATTTATGTCATAGATCATAGTGCATGTTTCTCTTACTCCAACTAGAGCTCTTTCAACAGCCTGTATAGCAGATAGAAGATGCAACTCCAATGGCTTCTCTATATAGGCTTTAAATGACATCCGCAATCTAGCTTTAAATTCATTCAAGCAAAAGCAGTACAATTC
>JANTPZ010153573.1:0-17029 GCA_025593235.1 Vachellia pachyceras | reverse complement strand
TCGAGTACTGACTTGCAATACTCGAGCATTGGCAACACTCTATGCCAATGCTTGAAGTGTTCACTCAGAGTATTGTTCAAAAACTCATTTTCAAAGCATAGTGCTCGAGTACAACATTACAACATTCGAGTATTGACAATACTTCATGTCAATACCTGGAGTGTTAACTGAGAGTACTAAATTTTCTTAAGATTAAAACAGGCAGTGCTCGAGTATTGAATTCTAATGCTCGAGTACTATCAACACTTTGATAAAACACTCGAGTAACTTTAGGAAGTATTGAATCAACACTTTTGAAACTTGGATTCTGAAATCATTTTGCAATCTTTTATCATAATTTTGTTATCATCAAAACAAGGTATCAACAATTTTGGCATCCTCAACAGTGTCTTGAATGAAGCTCCAATTCAACTTGTCAAAAGCTTTCTCCAAGTCAACTTTTATAGCTAACCAGCCTTTCTGTCCTCTTTTATTGCACATGGAGTGGATTGCCTCTTGAGTAATAATAATGTTGTCAATGATGCTTCTTCCTTGGATAAAGTTGGTTTGATTAGGAAGGATTAAATGGGGCATGAGATGTTTGATCCCGTTGGCCACAACTTTCATTACCAACTTGTAAGGATTTGAGTATAGACTTATGGGACAGTACTCCTTAACCATAGTTGGGTGGGGAAACTTGGGGAGTAGGGCAATCAGAGTTTGATTAAGGTTAGGTTCAAGATTTTCAACGTTGAGGAGTCCTTTCACAAGATTGATTTGCGGACAAACCATACTAACGGGTACCATCCACACCCCTACTGTTGACACGTGGCTGCACCATCGGACAACTGTCAACACATAGAGCATAGTGCAATGGTATGTGTTGCCATCCGAGGAGCCCTTGGCAGCATTGGGGCCCACGCTCCCATTGCGAGCGTGGGAATGTTTTGGTTTTACATTTTTCTAGAGCTGTTTCATCCCTCCTCCTCGGAGCGTGTGGGAGATATGTAAGGTAACGTTGATCCATTTTAAAGCTTTTTAAGAGCTATTTTTGAAGAGTTTTATGCATTTAAAAATCCTAAAATATTTGTAATAATTCATAATAAATTCTTATTTGAGACAAATATGAACTTAAAGAGTTCTAAGAGCACAAAACCAAAGAATTTATTTATTTTTTTGGATGTGGCCATGTGGAGAAACTCAACAACAAAAACAAAAGAAAAGGCACAAAAATTTTCTACCGTTTGGAGCTTGTAAAGAAGCAAAAATCTCAGAGACCATTAGAACCATGTTAGGTGCCATTAGCAGTCTTCTTTCGTTGAATGGGTTCTCTTGCTTCTGCAATTCCTTCATTGAGATCAATTAGATCAAATTTTTGAATGACTTTGATTTTCATTCTACTCAACTTGCTCAGTACCTCATCCTCTCCTTCTTCCTCATTTTCTCCACTCTCACCCAGAGTTTCAATGAAGGGTGGTAAAGGAATGATAAGATTTTTAAATTAACTTTTTAAATAAGATTTCTTTGGACACTCAAAGCTTCTCAGAGGATAAGTTTACCCTATAAGTTTTAAAAATGGGCCAATGCCGCCCTTTCATTAACAAACTAATGATCAATATTTGTTGATATAATTATATAAGGGTTAAAAGGTAAAAATAATCTAGAAGTTTTCTCTTAGTAGCATTAGGCACCCGAAACACATATATTCTTTAACTATTTAAATTTTTTAATTTCTCAAATTAGTCAACTGAATTTTATATTAAGGACCGTATTTTTTAATTTATATGCCATTAAAATATGAAATTATTGAAGCAACGTTACACCAAAAAATTCCTCCCGCCTAGACCCATCCACTATTGATAATTCTTAGGATAAAATAACCACCGTGTAAATCCAACCAAGCATAAACAATCAAATAGAATAGAATTCATTTTAATAGAAAGATAAAATCAATCCATCTCAAACAAACTTAAATTTGTAAAAAAGTTAGATGGAGAAGCAAAGGAGCTTTTTAGCGTCGTCAAACTATTCTTTGATTTAGCATATTTGGTTCTGATTAATTTGGTGTCCAACAATTTTTCTGGTTCAATTTTTTTTTTATCTTTCAAAAATTTGACCAGAGTTTGAGAAGTTCTTTTGCTTCTCAATTTAATTTTTTCTACAATTTTGAGTTTTTTTTGAGATAGATTATTTTAATTTTCATTTGAAATGAATTCTTTCCCATTTGATTGTAGATGTGTTAGGTGGGAGGAACTTTTTTTGGTGGAAGGGTACTTCGCAAATTTAACATTTGGACAGCATATAAATAAAAAAAAAATATCACCGTTAGTCATTGATATATGATCCGACTGACTGATTTAAAAAAATTAAAGAAATTAAAAAAATAAAGTTTATATAAGGTATCATACAACTTGCCTGCACTAAAGGTTTTATTACTTTTTCCCATCTTAAAATGTTCGCACCTAATTTTGCATGCAATGAAACTTTATAGTGCCATGAGGACTTTCAGAAAAAATTATGGATAGATTTACACCGAAATATAATAAATTCACAATATCATATCCTCGTGAAGTTAAGTATGAAAGTGTGATTAAACTGCTAAAAGAAACATATCCAATCACCAAACATGCAAAATGTTGAAATCATAAATTCATTCATAAACAAAATACATCTCGCACTACGAAGACAGTCTGATGACTTATTTCTGTCTGCTGCAAAATTACAATATACCAGAAACATAACTAGATGATACAGAATAGAGTCTCTCTCATTTAAATGATTTTATTCAAAAACATCAATAATATTTCCCTCAATTAAGATCATGACGAGGAAGACAGACCTTTCTGAAAAAGAGCAGAAAAAACCTCCATTTCTGATTTGTTCAAAACCAACCCAATCTCAATACCTCCATTAAAGCCGTTCTTGCTTTCTGAGAGAGAGAAAGCTCCTGTATCGCCTATAGATACTATCTCTACCTTCTTGGGTCTTCCCCAACCAAAGTCAATGCCATAGACATCAAACCGTGGTGACCCTGCCGTTGAAAAAAATCCATGAGCTTCTTTCATAAGAGTTTCAATCTGAGTCATCCAAGTTTCTGCACTACTTAATCCTTCATCTTCAAATTCCTTCAAAGCTTCACTCATGGCCTCAAGAGCAATGATGAACCCATCATTCCCTAGCAAGCTATTTGTTTCAGCCAGGGCTTTACCACTCCCAACACAGCTTCCAAAATATGTGGTTGGAATCGGAGTATCCAAACGTGACCTACAGTCCACACTAAATAAGAACAGAAACTTACCTTGTTTTGTTTGTTTTGCTTTGATTAAGCAGTCCAACACATAAGCACACGTTATTAAAAAGGTTGATGCATGAACCTTATTATTCAGCTTAGACTGTGCTATCATCTTAAGCTTTTGGATGTTTGATGGGACCAATTCAAATGTACCCCTTATGAGCTTCACTTGATCATCGGTGTTCTTCATGTTCCACAACATCAAGCTTTTGTTATTTGGTCCACCTTGCTTTGACCAATAATTCGAAAATATTTCAGCAACCCCAGATGAGTCTTTGATCACTGACCTGTCAAAGAATGGCATTAGATTCTCCGGTAGCGATGAATCTGGTGAGGATTCATCGAGTTTAGAGCAGATATAAGCCCATGCTTTCATAAACAAAGTCGAGGATTTTCCATCCATGGCTGCATGGTGCCCTGTTATTCCAATGGAGAAGCCGGAGTTTGGGAACAAACTGATTTGCAGGCTCACGATAGAAGCTTCTTCATCGGAAACGGTCAAGTCGGGTAGGAGCAGGCGACTTTCTTCGGCTTCAGAGAAATTGGAACCTGAGAGGACGTAGAAATCTGCGTTCGATTCTGCAACGATGAGGGAGACGCCGTCGCCGGTGACGTAACGGATGGTGGGTGTTCGGGAGTGTGGTGGCCATATGATTTTCCAGGAGATAGGAAGAAAGTGGCGGAGAGTGAGAGAGAGGGATTGTTTGAGTTTTGGGAGAAGGGAATGAAAGAAAGAGGAAGGTGGGTTGGGTAATTTGTAGAAGAAAAGACGCTCGACGGGTGGGAATCTCAGCCACAATAAGTCGAAGAAGGTGAGTGGTAGGAAGGTCTCCGAAGCGGCGGTGGAAGGTACTGCCTCTGGTGGCGGTGCCACCTTGCAAACTTGAAGAACATTCAGGGATGAGGCTGGTTTGGCCATGGTGATGAAGACGAAGAGGTGGGCTTTCCATCCAGACTTAAATATGAAAATGAATGACAAAATCATTTATGAAAACAAAAATCTTTTTTAGTCATAAATTCATATTAATTGATTGACTCGATGCGTCATTAAAAGGGTCTGATTTTTGGGATCAATCGCTTTAAATGCTCCCTCAAAATATAGCAAGAGATTTACAGCATCCAGAGAACCTTGATGATAACCTTGCCGTTAGGATACATGTTTTTCTTCCTTCATTTTAGAAGTTTGAATTAAATGTTTTATATAAATTAAAAAATTAGTATTTCTATAAAATCTCGGAGTTAATACCCATCATTCTATTTGCAAGTAACATTCTTTCTCATGAGGTTGATCCTTTAAATAATATTTCTTACTCATTTAATGTATCTTTAACAAGTTTTAACTTCCAACATGTTTCATTTAATTTGGGTAGTTGTTACTTAATCTTCTAATTTTATTTATAAGTTTCTTTCAACATGTTTCATATATATCACGCGAAAATTTAATTTTAAACTTCATTAATTTTACTTTAAAATTCAACAAATTTCCAACTCTATTTCTATTCAATATATATTATGTCCCATGAGAATAAAGTCAATACAATAATAAATAAATGGTAGATTGTACATTCATATAAAAATTTTAATGACGTAACTTATAAATAGGACCAGAAAATTCTTTCTCCTTCTACTTTATAAGTAGAATAAGAGGAGTATGGAAAGGATGCAAAGGAGTATTAAGTAGAGAAATTTAATTAGTAATAAAGTATTATATCATTATCTAAGAATGAATGATGCATTTTTCTGAATCAACCAACATTCAATACCTTTTATAGATCATATTACTAGATATTCAAGCAACCGATTAATACAATTTGCATGGGTTTTAGCTTACAAAGGGTACATCAATACCTCCAAGTAATTATCACAGCTACAAACTCACAACATGAGGCCATTGGTTAAGCTGAAACAAACCCATAGCTCCTCATTCATTCTCTCACCCACTATCTTCATAAATAAAAGCACATTTGGGAAAAATCACATTTTTCTCATATGTATTGCTTCTAACTAATTTTAACCAATATTGTGTTCTGCCCTTGGTTTACAATATCCTCTTTTATTCCTATTTATAAGAAACTTTAGGCATATTTTACATAGATCAAGAAAATCCTTAAATTTCATTAACTCTGTATTAAAATTTAACAACTTTTCAACTATCATATTTAATATCCATTATAATACATAAAAACAAAGTCAATACATAATAAATGAAAGATGAAATTATGCTTTTACATGAAAATATTAATTAGATGACTTATAAATAGGACCAAATAAAACATTGTCTCTCTACTTTATAAATAGAACAAGAGGATTAAGTCATTTCTAGAAGAATTATTACATTTGATTTGGTTAGTTGTTACTCCCTTTGGTCCCTATTATAAATTACTTTTAACAACTCCACTGATCATTTTCATAAGTAAAAACTACCCAATTATGCAAAATGGCTGTTGGTAAAAATTAGTTAAGAACACTAAATGCGTTAAAGATGTAATTATTTCCAAGCGAATCCTTATTTATGGAGAGAATGAATGTGAGAGAAAATGAATGGAAAAAGAGTTAAGAGAGAATGGGTGGAGAAAATTGATAAGAGAGACATGTAATTAATTGAAAATAAAATAAAAGGTGCATTAAATATTTAAACAAGCACAACTTGTTGTTTGTAGAAATGACATCATATATAAGAGAATGCTGCTTAAAAAAAGGATTAGTAAGAGTAATTCATAAGTATAAATGAAAACAGTTAAAAGAATTAAATTTTCATACAATTCATATGGACATATATGAAAAAAATATTTAAGGCCCTTTAAAGCTAGAGTGCCTTATAATAAGGACTAAATGAAGTACTTATTGTAGGATCAAAAAGACCAAAATTATGTACTCCCTCTGAACTATGATATAAAAAGCCTTTAGAAGAATGATTTAATCTAAAATATAAGTCACTTAAAAGATAATTAAGGCTCATTTTTCAATTTTGTACCTTGATTAATACTCATTTCTAGTTTTGCCACCCATTATAGTTTAACCTAATAAATTATTGCTCTTCTATTTGTGGTAAACATCATTTCCCATGAAAATAGATAGTTGGAGCTTGAATTAGGGCCCATTTGGATCAACGAATTGATGGGAATGGAAAGGAAGTGAAAGGAAAAATTTTTTGGTATGCATTAGAATGGAAAATGATTTGATAAGAAAATTTTTTGGTCTGTGAGAATGTGTTCGCCAAATCCTGCCATGGATCTCCCTTGAAACTTTTAAGTTCTTTAGACAAGAGACTTACTCTAATACCAAATGTTAGAATATGATTTGACCAAGAGGGGGGGTTAATTGGTCAGATTAAAAAATTTAACACTTGAATCAAAATAAGAGTAAAGTCACCGAAAGAGTAGAAGGAAGGTGAACATGGTGATTTATCCTAGTTCGGTCCCTCTGACCTACGCCCAATCCTCATAGTGCCTCTGAGCTTTATAATCCACTAATCACCAACAAATCAGGCTCACCAGCCTTTACAATGGAGATTCACACTCCCCCTTACAATTCGCAATGAAACAGAGTCTCACACTCTTTTTTTTTCTGACCAATTCTCAACCCAATAAATTCAAGGTTCCAACCTTGAAAATCACACAGATTTACGAAGGAGTTGAATGATACAAACTCTCTTGAAAAGTGAATAAAGAACAATGAAGCTCAGAAGAAATATTCAAAGTAGTGACAGAAGGTTGTTGATGCTGTAATGACTTATATTAAATTCAGTTGTAGTCGTCTCCTTCTGTCTTTAAAGCTTCCTCTATTTATAGAGGAGTAATCAGAATATATCCGTTACTCAGACTTGAATATCCGTTAGAGAGAAGCTTGTGTCCGTTGCTCTCATCGGCTATGCTTCATTAATGCTGTGGTTTAACTGATGCGCCGGAGTTCATTAATTGCTCGTCTTCATTCCTCGGACTGCCTGACCTATTTAATGAATGTTCTGCAAGGCATTTATCAGGAAAGTAACGTTTAAAAATTATAGACATGAAATAGGAAAGTTTCAGAGAACGATAGGCTTAGTTGTCATAGCAGAAATGTGCCAGAGAACTCGAGTTTTTCTTTACAATGCTCGAGTGTTAGACAGTAAAACCAGTGTAAATTTGAAATTTTGAAACTTTATAGAACAATACTTGAGTGTTTTGAGTCAATGCTTGAGTGTTCTCAACATTTTTGAAATTACTTGAGTGTTTGCTGAGAGTGTTATAGAAGTTTTTGAAATTCAGTGCAAATACTCGAGTGTTGAAATTCTTGTGCTCGAGTGTTAGAAATACTTTCAGCTGCTACTCGAGTGTTCAGAGGGAAACTTGAAGTGAAATCATTTGAAATGTCACAATACTCGAGTGTTGAGAACATAATACTCGAGTGTTGTTACTTTTCTGCCATTACTCGAGTGTTTAGATGGAAGTGTTGTGTTTTTGAAGAAATGGTGCTTGATACTCGAGTATTCAAAAGTTAATACTCAAGTGTTGTCAACACTTTCATCTAATACTAGAGTAGTGCTTGAAGTGTTGACTTACGTTTGAAAAACTTTGCCCGATACTCGAGTGCTGAAAACAAGCACTCCAGTGTTGGCAACACTTCCTCCACAACATGAGTGTTATGCTTCAAGTTCAAGTATTTTGACTCAATACTCGAGTATTCAGAACTCAATACTCGAGTGTTGCCAATACTTTCATTTGTAACTCAAGTATTCTGCTTCAAGTGTTGAGTATTCTTTTAAAAACAAAGCTCGATACTTAAGTATTACAACACAATACTCGAGTGTTGTCAATACTTCAACACAATACTTGAGTTTCATACAAAAGTATTCTGATTTTAACACCATTACTCGAGTGTTTCAAAACATCACTCGAATGTTTGCAACACTTCATCTTAATACTTGAGTTTTCACTTGAAGTGTTGAATCTCAGAAACATTTTAACTCACCATGCTCGAGTATTAAAGTTCAGAACTCGAGTATTATCAATACTCTCAACAAGAACTCAAGAGTTGTCTGAAAGTATTAATTTTTAACTTATGAAAAACCTTGATACCCGAGTATTAACACACAAAACTCAAGTGTTCTCAATACTTTCATACAATCTTGATGACTTGATCACAGAACTCGAGTGTTTCACTAAGAACACTTAATCATCAATGATTTAAGCTTTATAATTCCTGAAATCATTTTGTTATCATCAAAATAAGGCATCAACAATAGCTGCTCACATAAAGAGCTTGAAGCATGATTGGGTAATAGTGTTTGACATGTGTGACCCCAATGGAAATAATTTTAGGTGGGATAATGTTACAAGTTCCTTTATGATAGAAGAAGTTGTGTGGATGCATATGTTGTGGTAAGCTAGTTCATTTAGTATATATGTGTATTTGTTTGATGGTATTAAGTTATTACTGATATGTAATTCATTTTTTTTGATAGGTTGATGGTATAGCTGCCATGCTTAGGAACAAGCCTTTTCCAAACTTTAGAAATTTATGCATTGTTTGGGGAAGGATGGCATAAATATATGATGATGCATGTGCAACTAGTAGTTGCAACAAAGAATCACATTTTGTTGTACTTTGGTTTATGTATTCTCTACTGTATTTTGTGTTACATCTCTCTTGGTTATCATTATAATTAGTGAGTTTGACTAGAAGCAAGTCATGGGTACAATGTGGGTAAGAGAACAATTGGAAAATCTTGTAACAAAGAGGACCCAAAGCTTTGACTATAAGTAGTTTATGGGTACATAATTATTAAAAGACAATTTTTAAACTAAGGTTTTGAACATGGGGTACTTAGAGCAGCAACTAGAAGCAGTTAATAGGCATATCATGGTTAACAAAAACTCATGGTTAAGGGAGAATGTGAAGGAAACCTATTCTGGAAATATGCAAGTGATGGGTAATTAAACATCTAAACTTGTATGGTTACATAAATAATAAAAGAAATCGAAAACACTTGGGAAATAACATTAAATGTACAAATAATGTTCAAAACACACTAATATTGAAGCAAAATAAAACCACAATGTATAAAAGATAATATAGATAATCATTTTCCAAGATCTTCCAAGGAATTGAGGACTTAAGAGGAAAGTTAGATTGCTTCAAGCACATAAGTATTTGAAGGAGCAAGAGATGACTTTAAATCATGAACCTATTTTTCTAGTGAATCCATATGGTGTTTAAAGGTCTCTGGAAGCATATCAATATGAGATGAGAACATTTGAACCCATTCAACCATAACATCAAGATTTTTCTGAACATCATCACGAAATGCATTGCAAGCCTGACCCACTCATACTTTAAACCTATCAAATTCCTCTTTAAAATGTCTTTCATAAGAGCATTGGTCTGTACTAAGCCACAAATTGTAAACTTAGGTCGCTGTCTAGACTTGAAAATGGATCAAGAATATTAATTTTGATTTCCAAGGGTTGTACAGTGCAACCCCAGGGTCGTTCTCTCCGGAAGCAAGAAGGCATACCAATAATTCTTAGCTTGGGTTTGTGCTTGTGATGCAAATGCAACCAGGGTTTGATTCAAATTATCCTATGTATCTAAACTAATTACAAAATAAACTTGTTTCTTTTTGGTATTTTCTTGATTGAGGACGAAAGTAAAGGCAGCTTTAAGAAAGAGAAGAGTGTGTGTGTGATGATGGGAGCCTCTTGAAAACAAAGTATTCCATCATAGTTCGCAAAGGATGAGGGAAAGTATTGGCTTTCGCACTAAGTTTTTGAAATAAAAAACCCCAACAATTCGCATGGGTCCAGAGCGTCATACAATGATCTCCTTCTAAATCCCCACACGACTTGGGGGGTGCAAAATAACATGAAATGAACTCCATCCCATGAGATACCTTAAGACCACTTAGTGTGTGTACGGAAATCGCAAAGTGACAAAATCAACTCCATACATTGTTGACTATAAAACCAAGCACAACTAGGATGATAGAAGAGACAAAAAAGATTTCATTAAATAAGCAAAATGAACTCCATTCCACTTTGTCAATCACAAAACAACTCAATACACAATAATCCAAGTTTGGCTCAACCAAGACCAAGCATTTACACACAAATTACAAAGTCCAACTTGGAATCCAAGTAATCCATAATGTAAATATAGATTAAAAGCAAAATACTCCCCTTTCGGAACTTTGAACTCTGGCTCACTTCATCTTCAAGAGGGTGGAGATGTTCAGCTCCTCATGGGTGATGGAAATGAGCTTGGAATGGATGATGAATGCATGATAGATGGATGGATGTTGGAGAAATGGGATGATAGAAGATTTCATTGAATAAGCAAAATGAACTCCATTCTACTTTGTCAATCACAAAACAACTCAATAACAATTGTGACATACCTTAACTTAACCTTTATCTTCATTATAACATGATTTAAATTCATAAGGAAGCCTCATTTTGATTAAAAGGTCCAAAAGATTCAATTTGGAAACTTTCAAATTTTTGAAAGTTACTATTCACTGGTTTTATGACAAACTTTAAAAATTCATAATTAATTTTAGAAAAATTGAAATTGAGTGCTTCCAATTTCTATTTGAAGCTTATAAATCCTTTATAAGGGAAAAATACTCATTGAGTCATTATCGTGGCCGAATGATCCAGTTTCATTCGTGAAAAAGCACTGCTCATCTAGGTTTTTCAGTAATTTTCTTCCAACTTTGGAACTTCATAACTTTCTGTACAAAATTTTGAATTCAGTGTTCTTTGACTTGTTTTAAAGCTTGCAATATGAACTATTTTTCTGTAAAATTTCATCTCATTCAGAGTTCATTTGCTCTATTTCCCAACAGGCTAAAGTTAGGGGTTTGGTTAACTTCAACATTTAACCAAATTTTCCAATTCCAAACTTTACCATTTGAAACCCTGACTTCTAATCCTCTTTAATCATGCTTAATCATGTAATTAGGGTTCCTTAACTATCACACACTAACCATACATGCATGGATTTACATCACACATTCCATGTCATACATAAATTCCCAAAATACTATTACATTACAACATATTTTCATAAACAAACTTATATCAAATTCCTTTGCTTCAAGCATAAAGAACTTTCTCCTTACCCTTTGATGAACTTGTATCTAGAAATGGTTAATGGGGGGAGGGTGAGATTTTTGGAAATCTCAGTAGCAAAGCTTACTAACATAAACAAAAATTGCATGACATGCTTTGAGTTTATAAAGTAATGTGTAACAATGCAAAATGTGTACCAAGCACATATCAATGCATATGACCATAGAATAATATCACTCATAAACACATCTCCACAATGTCATAAAGTCATGCACATCATTAGAATAATTTCACAACAATGTTAGGTAAAGTTAGAAATCTTTGCTACCTTTGATTCTTAACTTTGTTCTTGATTTTGTAATCTCCTTGGATCACTTGAAAATTCACCCTCTTGGACTAAATTCTTGCCTACCAAATGGACGACATAATGGCCATCAAACATATGCCATTATCCATGCAAGAAACAATATAGAATTCCATTAACCATTCTCTTGAATTTCCTAAAACCCTAAAACATCAATATGTCCCTAAATTTTTCTAATGCTTCCATAAACTTGGGACCACTTGTTCCCTACAAAAAAACTCATTTTGGATCCATTGGAAGCATCAAAATCATCAAAACAATTCATCTTCATCAAATTCCAGCTTAGGCCGAAACTGTTCACACATATTCCAACAATATGAATTTTTCAACTTCCAACACTTATACCACTTGATTCTTGTTTCCAAACTCTCATTCATGCATGGGAAAACATGATTTCAACTCTTCTACATCAAGTGGAAAATTGGACAACACCTCCCCTATTTTCTCATGATTTTCCAAATTTACAAAAATCACAAAACAACTTCAACAATAACAACAACATCATCAATATGCTTCTTTCAACAAGAGGAAGCATTTGCAACCAACAAATGGCTTTAAATCCCTCTCTTTCTCACTTTTCTCTCAAGAACCCTAAGTTATGGAACTTGAAAAAGAGTCAAATCAGATTTTTGATCCATGGAAGAGGAAGAGAAAGTTGCAAGGATCATTTTCATATATATATATATATATCACAAGGTAGTATGCTTACTTACCTTGCTTTTCCACCAAGCTTTTCCCTCTTCTTTGCTCCAATAATGGCGTCACTTTGCTCCTCTTTTTCTGCTGGTTTGGGTCGTGTAAAATGGCTGGAGAAGAGGGAATTTTTCTGCTTTATTAACTCATGCATAATTGGGTTTAAAGGCTAGGATTTAAGCTTGCAACATAAGCTTGATCTAAGGGCTAAGATAGTGCCACCTTTCACACATGTGCTTGCTTCTAATTGGGCCTTCAAAAGCTGTCATGATGGCTGCACATGGGGTGCCAAAAAATCTGGTCGGGCTTATCCAATTGAGTCTCATTCGGTTACTTTTACCGATTACACTTTTTACCGGT
The DNA here is from genome assembly GCA_025593235.1 of Vachellia pachyceras. Taxonomy (NCBI): domain Eukaryota; kingdom Viridiplantae; phylum Streptophyta; class Magnoliopsida; order Fabales; family Fabaceae; genus Vachellia; species Vachellia pachyceras. The sequence goes on along the minus strand of JANTPZ010153573.1, from coordinate 4,290 downwards.
AAACTTAACTTTATTCCGGTAAATCTTTTTCTACTTTTATGGAGATATTTTCTTTCCCATTTAATCTCCATAATTTCATTTTGAATATAACAAAATTATTATACCCAAAATACCCTTTACTTTTCTCAAATTTTACAGGATTAATTTATCCTGTCCAAAATCCCTGAAAATGTACAATCGGAGAGCAAAATTCTTTTAGGGCCTTGAAAAATACTATATTTTTCATTGATCCTCTAGCCCTTTTCCTTTTTCCAAAATTCCCTCTAGATATTTCAAAATTAATTTTTGAAATAATTATGTTTCGGGAATTTTCGGGGAAATTGCCTTAATTGTACACTGGATAATAATTTTATTAAATATTATAAAATTCATTAGATTTTTCATATTTTTCTCTAAATTTTTGGAGGGCTCCTGATACTTTAAATAATTATTTTCCCTTTTCGCCTTCAAAATTATATAGACGGAAATCTAGTCCGAATCTGGAAAATCCGTGATTCACGGTTGCGCTTTGCGAGTCGAGCTCTGTCTATTGGGCATCTTTAAATTTTTGGTCAACCGTTCACTTTTGACTTTGACTTGTCAAATGACCAAAATGTCCTTCCATATTCTCATAATTACCATTTTGCCCTTACTTTTTCTACTTTTTGCAAAATTACCATTTGCCCTTACTTTTAATACTAAAAGACCTTTATGCCCTTGGTCTTTTATTAAATGACCTTTAGGTCATTTTGTATAAATTTCTCATCCTCAACATTACTCTAGGGCAATTATATTTAGCTTTGGAATTCTTTCGAAATTCCATAAACCAAACCAGTTCTAACTTTACAATTTCTGGCTATAACTTTCCTTTCTTTATGAGCTATTTACCTCTGATTTTTCTTTTCATTTTCTAGTTATCGGATAAGCATTTATTTCAGCTAGCATAAAATTTATGGATATTACACTAGTCATCAGGAGGGAAGATGACACAAAAACCACCACACCTCCAACTCACAATATCCCGAGGAGATGAAGCTAACAAGCTAAGGAGTGACGGGTTTGACAATCTAAAGCAGGAACTTTCATCTACTTGAAGTTGAGGATAAACTCACTGGCGAGTGTGCTCCATGAAGGGAAGGCGATAGGCAAGGAAGGCAAGGCTGCGGTGTCAAATTTGGGAAGAGTTGAGGAGAAAGCAAAAGGGATCCGATGTGTTGTTACGGAAATGAAAATAACCAAAGCCGTAAAATAAAAAACAGACATCGGTATATTATTTTGCAACTTCATTTTTATTACGGAAATGAAACTGTCTCTCTTATGATATTGATTTCATGTTTAACCGATGTTAAAAGACGACGTTAATACACGTTTGTCCAGTAGTGAGTGTTACTGGTTTTATAATTGAAAATTTTTAACATTCTCTACAGAAAATATGGGTTGTTTAACACAACATCGTGATTTTAAAATAGTTTCCGTATTGTTGAATAAGCAGTATGATAAAGATCGATTAACCTATTACAGAAAAAAAAAATTTAGGGTTGGGTTTGGCAAAGAGTAATATGTGTTCAGCAATCTTGACTAACAATCAAAATAACAGATCTCATATAAAAAAGTTCATTTGACAGAAACACTGAAACATATGTTACTCACCAAAAGAAGAAACGAAAGACTGAAACACAGAAGAGAAGGAAGCAAACAGGGTCTCAACATTTCAATTTCAAAATGTTTTTAAGAAATCCCTCGCTTCCTTATGCTGCCATATTCTTGAGGAAAACGCTAGTCAAAACATTCTTGCACTCCAGGGAAGCCTTCAGCAATTGGATACCCTGTATATCAAATCAAGACAAATATATAAATATTAGAAAATTTTGTTAAAAAAAAACAGAGCATCACATTTTAGTAAATATATAGATAGATCATCCATGGCAACAAAAGAAAATAATTAAGATCAAAACGGAGTTCCATCATTTAGGAAAGGCCCGTCCATTTGCGATTAATATTTCAGATCCTAACTATTCAAAAACAAATAAGGAAAGAAACATAGATAACATGATGAATACACACACATACAAACCTCTTCCATGCCCAACTCAACGACACTTTCTTGTAAGGAAGTAATGTCCTTGACCTTGAACTTGGAGAGCATAGTGATGGTTGAAATAGAAGACATGGGACGAACCTCCAGATCATCCATCACAGTATAAGTGACCACCCCTTTTACAAAGCCACTTGAATCTTTCGCTTCCCTCTTATTTTTGTTGTTTCCCACAAGTTGTACAGCATGGCTCATGCCACTTCCACAATTTGGACATCTAGTGTTCATTTCATAAGTCACATTTCTGCAACTGCTATAACAAGTGTATAGATTTGAAGCTCCTCCTGAGTTGGTATTATTAACATTCTGATCATCACTGGGAGGAAGAAGGTAGCCAGCAGAAACTAATGGAGCACTTGGTTTCAGCAAGTTCTTCTTGTTTTGCTCTGGATTGTTCAGATAATCGTCACTGAGATTTTCTATGCTTTCGTAGAGTTTGCCAAAGCAGCCAACCATACCCTCTTTTGTTAGTAGCCTTGTCACTGTTCCGACCGGCAAGCGAAGAAGGTTGAACAAAAAGTCGATGAACTCTTTTGAAGCTTCAGCGAAGATAACTCTCTTAGCATTTGTGTCAATCAACAGCTTCAGGCTCACTTTTGATGGTGGTGGTGGTGATTCCATCTTTCGTTGTGTGTGCTTAGAATAGAAAACGCATGGGATTATGTGTGTCTATAAAGATAGCCGCGTATTTTGGCTTAAAACAAGCCTTAATAACCTCGTTTGCACGATCATGTGGTGTCATTGTACAAATAAACTAAATGAACAAAATTAATGTCATAAAAAATTAATTTGTAAAATATAATTTTTTTAATTTTATGCACAAGTACTATTCTCTGGGGTAGAGTTACGTCTATCTATGTAACCAATAATTTGGATTTTTTTTAAAAAAAATTGATGCATTTTATATTTTGACACCTTAATTCATTTTATATCCCTCCCGTATTTTTCGGTCAATTAACCATAAATTTGAAGGTGTAAGATTACTAATTGTAAAATTAAATTACACATGATATTAAGCTTATTACTAACAAAAAGAACATTATGATTATGATTTTGTTTGCAAAAATATTTAAATGTTAATAATAAATAAATTTTCATTACTGGTTAAATATTTGTTTAATTAATTTTCATAGATTTGCTTAACGGTGAAGATTTATCGACAAGGGAAACAAAAGGAGATTGATTATCTGAACAGGTTTGGCTTCCCCAGAAAATAAATAGCTATAGTGTGCAGCTATTTCCCATAATAATGCCTCTACTTTTATTTGGCTCCATTTTTATTTTTCCCCATTGAACTGGTACTTAGATAAAGAGTTTTGAAGATCGATTTATATTTGGAGGTCTATTAGGAAGTCCGGAAGTCGTTCGTAAGAAGGTGTCTTATTAATTTTAAATTTATCAGTTCAAATCCTATTGCTAAACACGAGGATGTTCAGTTCAAGAAAAAATTGGGAAAAACTTCTATTGAAAAATGTTATTGGTAGAAAAAATGTGAATTAGATTACTAGCAAATTTAAAATATTGGTTTTTAATTTGTTAGATATTTTAAAATGTTAATACCTTCTATATATAAAAAATATAAGTTCTCGATGCAGATTAAGAATTTTTTTTTTTTTTTGCCGAGATGCAGATTAAGAATTTATTACTATAGTATATCTGATTTTTTTTAAAAAAATAATATAGCTGTGGGTGGAATTTTTTTATATCTATGAAAATGTCAAGTCTTTGATAATTGAATATTTGAACCATTATGAGCCCTACTGCTTCGTTTAACATGCCATAATGAAATACGTGTACATAAATGGTTGGACTTCTCTATGCAGATTAAGAAATTATTAATATTAATATCATCATCTGTAGCATTAATACCTTACCGACACTCTTAATAAAAAAAGAGAAAAAGGATAAAAATGACTAAAGTTAAAGGCGTACGTAAATGAAATGCAAATGTAATAGCAGAGGTAAAGGAGACTGGTGTTCATATAAAGGCTCAGTTATGTTATAGGAAAGTAATTGAAAATTTCCCTCCCTTCTGTCTTTGTAAAGATTCTATTTTCTTTCATCAAATTTGATTGTAAATTTTAAAGCCTTATATTCATTAAAGAATATTACACAGCTATTTTGATTTTGTACTTAAGCAATCAATATTATACATCTACTTTGAAATTTCCTATTTGTCTTTCATCCCTGATACAAACTAAAACCTACTTGTCTAA
>JANTPZ010153572.1:0-12889 GCA_025593235.1 Vachellia pachyceras | reverse complement strand
CACTCGAGCACTAAACACTAACACTCGAGCATAAAATGTCAACACTCGAGTACTGGCAGCTTCTGATTACTTATACTCCCTTTTGTCATTAACACTCGAACCCTAACACTCGAGTACTCCAAAATCCTCTCTGCCTGAATTGAAGTAACTGTCATCAGACCATTACAATCTTTCTCAGAAACATTTTTCCGATGAAACCCCCTCATTATCACTCTTCATTTCACTCAATTAATCCCTCAAATTCTCTCTTCTTCACTCTTATCACTGAGAAACTACTCTTCCTCAAAATCTTCATTCTATGCTCCAAGTTCATTATGGCTCGAACAAAATCCACTGCTGGCAAAGGGAAGAGTACTTTCTCTCAATCAAAGTCAGGTTCTCAACCTCCATCAAAATGAGTAAGAATTGCAGAACCCTCTGAGGACACAGTGGCCCCTGTCTCACAGAAATCAAGTGCTGGGCAGCCCAAATCCATCCTGAAAGAAAAGGGCAAGGGACTTTTGATCACATCTTCTCAATCAGTACCCACTCAACCTGCTGCCACAAACTCAGAGACAGAGAGTGAAGGTACCACTCCTGAGACTGCCATTACTACTTCTTCAAGAGCAAAACCAAAGGGAAAAGGGAAGAATAGGGGAACAGAATTGCCTAAGGCTCTAGATGGGTTCAACACAAACTCGATAATTATCCTTAATTCGTCTGCTTATGAAGAGAAAATGAAGAATAGGCCTTTATGTCCTGCTGTATATGTGGATATTAAAGAGGTAGATAGGATGGGGTACAAAATTTCTGAGTTTCTAAATCATTATAAACCCCTGATCCAAATTAAGGATAAGTTTTGCCTTGAGATAGTGAGGATTTTCTATAATAACATGTCTTCACATTCTGTAAGAAATGAAGATGGAGAAGTTGTATCCACTTCATTAACCACATCAATCAGGAGCAAAGAAATCAATATTACCCCTGAGATTCTGAATGGATTCCTAGGGATTACTGAGTTTGATGAACCTTTATCCTTAACAAATGCTGAAATTTTTGAAGTGTTGAGGCCTGGGGAGACATTCACTGGGATTCTAGCCTTTGATCCATCAGCCATGCCACCCCTACAGAGAGTCATTCACTACATCTACTCTAGATGTATAGTGAATAAGAGTGGCAATTACACTCACTTTGCATCAATGGATTATGCTAATATGGCTAGAATTTTGAAAAAGGAAAAGAGAAATGTTGGAGAGATGATTTATGATGAGATGTGGGGTTTGTGAACTCTAGCTCCAAAAGGATGACTGTACCTTATCCCTTTCTAGTTTCATTTATATTGAAAAATCTTAAGATTTGGTACATTGTTGAGAAAGTGGTTGAGCCAACTATGTTTGGAGAAACTCATCTCAAGAGAATGAATATCAGTGTTGAAAATCCCCCAGTGCAAGCCAAATAGAGAAAGAGAAGAGCAACCTCTGCAGCCTCTCAAGGACAAGATGAGGCTCAATCTTCTGCACCTCCTCAGCTTACTCAGCTCCTTCATTTGCTCATGCTGCCATCCAGCACTTTATGGAGACTGAGTTTGGCAAAATGAGTGAGGCTTTTGTGGATAATTTCAAGACTCATTCACAGACCTACATGAGTACCATTTTGAAGGCTGCTAATGATTTCTTCAGTGGGAAGAATTTTGAAATTGCTCTTCACAAGATGGTTGAGGAATTGTCTCATTTCAAGGTTGAAGTTGTGGAGAAACTTGATGGGTTGCAGAACAAGGTCACAGGGTTGGATGGAAGAGTACTTGCCATTGAGGATTTCATCAAAGAGTCAAGAGCTTCCTCTTCTGCTCCACCTCCTCCTCAAACCCATTCCCCTGAGGATCCCTCACCTGAAGCAGTCATGACCATGATTGACTTCACATCCTCTTTTCTTCAGCCAGACTATCAGCCCCCATCTGTTCCTCAGCCCTCTCATGATCCACTTCCTCCTACAGTCCACCTGCAACCTCTGATGATCCTCAGCCCACTAACTCTCAGCCCATTGATCTCAGCCTTCTGATGTTCCACCCTCTCTCTATCACTGACCCTTCTTGTTGATGACAAAAAGAGGGAGAAGATAAATTAGAATCTGTTTGCTGCTCTTATTTCAAATTCTTGTAATTTTCTTTTTAACTGCTTGTGCACTCTTGTTATAACTCAGTTTTTTTCCTATGAATGAAGTATATTTTTGATTCTAGATGATATCTATGCTACTTATTCTGTGATCTGATATAAGCTTTAGAATTTCTGATTTTTTGGTTTTGTCATCATCAAAAAGGGGGAGAATGTTGGTACTTTGTTTTGATGATAACAAAATCATAATAAAAGTTTGCAAAAATGTTTTCAGAATCCAAGTTTAAATATACTGATTCAATACTTCATGAAGTCACTCGAGTGTTGTGTCAAAGTGTTGACAGTACTCGAGCATTGGAACTCAATACTCGAGCACTGCACCTTTTGAACTTAAGAAAATTCAGTACTCTCAGGCAACACTCCAAGTATTGACATAAAGTGTTGTCAATACTCGAGTACTATGTTGTTGCACTCGAGCACTGCACTTTGGAAATGAGTTTTTGATCAATACTCTGAGTGAACACTTCAAGCATTGGCATAGAGTGTTGCCAATGCTCGAGTATTGGAAGTTAGTACTCGAGCATTAGGCTAAAAATATATTTAAAATCAATGCTATCATGGAGTACTGCAAGTGTAAGCTGATAACAGAAGCCAACAGTCGAGCACTGAGTTTACAGCACTCGAGTGTTGTGGTCTTTTGAAAACACTCAAGTCAACACTTCAAGTATTGGCTGAAAGTATTGCCAATACTCGAGTCCTGAGTTTCAGCACTCGAGTGTTGACCATTTTTCTCAACACTGTCAGCTAACACTTCCAGCATTGGCTCACAGCATAAGCCAACACTCGAGTATTGGATTTTTGGCACTCGAGTGTTGAGGCCCTTGAGTCAACACTCGAGCACAGATTTTTATCACTCGAGTGTTGTGACCTAACTCTCAACACTGGAAGCCAACACTGCAAGTATTGACTGCCAGCATTGCCAACACTCGAGTACTAGTTTTTCATCACTCGAGTGTCGAGCTGAAAACTTTCACTGTTCATCAACACTCTACATCAACACTTCTAGTATTCACTTCAAGTAATTCTAACACTCGAGTATTATGATTTCTGCACTCGAGTGTCATGATCTGTCAAAATTATTTTTCATCACTTACACAGAACACTCGAGTATTCATAGAAAGTATTATCAACACTCAAGCATTAGAATTTGTAACTTGAGTATTTGACCTTTATCAAAACACTTTCACTCAATACTCGAGTACTTCATCAAAGTGTTAAGCCTTTCTTTGAAAATCTTTTGAGTAACACTCGAGTACCAAAATCTTTCACTCGAGTACCAGCTCTCTCTCCTTCTGACAGCTTTGCATCTGACATACTCTACCTATACTTTTTACCTACTTTCCTTATCTGTGCAATGACATTTTGAATCTTAACTGCTGTCATAAATGCAACAGATAGAAACATTAAAAAGAGGCAGAGAAGCACAGGGCATGGTTTGAGGCTCCGAGAATTTAACGTTTTTCTGCATCATTCAACCTCGACTGACCAAAGACATTAAATGCCATTTATGAAGAAGCTGAATGGTTGGTAATGAGAGTACGGATACTAAATGCAGTCTAACGGACATTTAAGAGACTCTCGTCTATAAAAGGATCAAGCATTCAATGAAGAAGATAGAGACGAACATTTTGAGCATTCAAAGCCATACCTACTTCTTCTGTGTATTCATTAATTCTTTCTGTTCTTTAGTATTAGCCATAAATACTCTTTTGAGAGAATTTACTGAGGCCAAAAATACTTTATTTCTATGAGAAGATAAAGGATAGAGCCTTCAGTCATTTGTACTAGTAGTGAGAAAGAAACAGAGAGTGTTAAACTCTGTTTTAGTAGAAAGTGAAAGGGGGAGTGACTCCCAGGTTGTAAAGGCTTGTGAAGCCTATTTCTTTGCAGATAGTGGATTTGGAAATCTCGGGGGTGTCCTGAGGACTGGACGTAGGTCAAGAAGACCGAACCAGGATAAATCTTTGTTTTCATCATCTTTCATATCTCTCGGTGACTTTTATTCTATCTTGTTTTAAGAATTATTAAAGTTTTAATTAGACCAATTCAACCCCCCTTCTTGGTCAAATGCTAACAAAATTTTCTTACGTTCCTACCAAAGAATGCCAGAAACGAACGGGCTCCGATTTTGAAACTTATGGATTAATTTTCATAAACTAACCAAATATCTAGAATACGCAATCAAAAATGAGTAAGAGAGGAAGTTTCCACGCACTTCCGAGACAGTGAAAAATTTTAGTATGTTCTTGCCAAAGAAGGCCAGAAACGAACGGGCTCTGTTTTTGAAGCGTAAGGATGACTTTTCATAAACTAACCAAATATCTGGAATCCGCATTTAAAAATGAGTAAGAGAGGAAGTTTCCACGCAATTCTGAGATAGTGGAAATTTTTCGTACTTTTCGACCAAGAATGCCAGAAACGAACAGGTGCCTTTTTCGAGGAAATGGATGAATTTTCAAAATCTAGCCAAATATCTAGAATCAGCATTCAAAAATGAGTCAGAGAGGAAGTTTCCGCTCAATTTCGAGAGAGTGAAAAATTTTCGTACTTCCCGACCAAAGAAGACCAGAAGCGAACGGGCGCCTATTTGGAGCAAATGGATGGATTTTCAAAAACTAACCAAAAATCTAGAAACTACATTAAAAATGAGAAAGAGAGGAAGTTTCCGAGCAATTCCGAGAAAGTGAAAAATTTACCTACTTTCCGACCAAAGAAGGCGAGAAATGAACAGGCGCCGTTTTTGAAGTGTGTGGATTAATTTTCATAAACTAACAAAATATGTAGAATCCGCATTCAAAAATGAGTAAGAGAGGAAGTTTCCACGTACTTCCGACATAGTGAAAAATTTTCGTACTTTCCGGCCAAAAAATGCCAGAAACGAACAGGAGCCGTTTTAGTAGCGTAAGGATGAATTTTCATAAACTAACCAAATATCTAGAATCCGCATTCAAAAATGAGAAAGAGAGGAAGTTTCCGAGCAATTCTGAGAAAGTGAAAGATTTTCGTACTTTCCGACCAAAGAAGGCGAGAAACGAACGGGCGCCGTTTTTGAAGCGTGTGGATTAATTTTCATAAACTAACAAAATATCTAGAATCCGCATTAAAAAATGAGTAAGAGAGGAAGTTTCCACGTACTTCCGACATAGTGAAAAATTTTCGTACTTTCCGGCAAAAAATGCCAGAAACGAGTGGGTGTCGTTTTAGTAGCGTAAGGATGAATTTTCATAAAGTAGCCAAATATCTGGAATCCACATTTAAAAATGAGTGAAAGAGGAAGTTTCCACGCAATTCCGAGACAGTGAAAATTTTTTGGACTTTTCGACCAAAGTATGCTAGAAACAAACGGGCTCCTCTTTCGAGGAAATGGATGAATTTTCAAAACGAACCAAATATCTAGAATCTGCATTCAAAAATGAGTGAGAGATAAAGTTTCCACGCAATTCCGAGACAGTGAAAAATTTTCGTACTTTCCAACCCAAGAAGCCTAGAAATGAACGGGTGCTGTTTTTGGAGGAAATGGATGAATTTTCAAAAACGAACCAAATATCAATAATCAACATTCAAAGATGAGTAAGAGGGGAAGTTTTCATAGAATTTTGAGACAGGGAAAAATTTTCGTACTTTTCGGCCAAAGAAGGCCAGAAACGAACGGGTGTCATTTTTGAAGCTTCTGGATGAATTTTCAAAAAGTGAGTAGCTAGAATCGGCATTCAAAAATGAGTAAGAGAGGAAGTTTCCACGCAATTCCGAGACAGCGAAAAATTTTCATACTTTCCGACCAAAGAAGGCCAGAAACGAACGGGCGCTCTTTTTGGAGCAAATGGATGAATTTTCAAAAACTAACCAAATATCTAGAATCAGCATTCAAAAATGAGTACGCTAGTAAGTTTCCACGCAATTTTGAGACAGTAAAAAAATATCGTACTTTCCGACCGAAGAAGGCCAGAACCGAATGCGTGTTGTTTTTGAAGCTTATGGATGAATTTTCATAAACTAAACAAATATCTAGAATACATATTCAAAGATGAGTAAGAGGGAAAGTTTCCATGCAATTCCAAGATAGTGAAAAATTTTTGTAAGTTCTGATCGAATAACGCCAGAAACGAACAGGCACCTTTTTTGAGCAAATGGATGAATTTTCAAAAACATACAAAATATCTAGAATCAGCATTTAAAAATGAGTAAGAGAGGAAGATTCCACGCTATTCTGAGAGAGTGATAAATTTTCGTACTTTCCGACCAAAGAAGGCCAGAAACGAACGAGCGTCATTTTTTAAGCTTATGGATGAATTTTAAAAAAATAACCAAATATCTAGAATCCGCATTCAAAAATGGGTCAGAGAGGAAGTTTCCACGTAATTCCGAGACAGTGAAAAATTTTCGTACTTTCCCACCAAAGAAGGCTAGGAATGAATGGGTGTCGTTTTTGAAGCGTATGGATGAATTTTCAAAAACTAACCAAATATCTAGAATCCGCATTCAAAAATGGGTCAGAGAGGAAGTTTCCACGTAATTATGAGACAGTGAAAATTTTTCGTACTTTTCCACCAAAGAAGGCTAGGAATAAACGGGTGTCGTTTTTGAAGCTTATAGATGAATTTTCAAAAACTAACCAAATATCTAGAATCCACATTCAAAAATGGCTCAGAGAGGAAGTTTCCACGCAATTCCAAGATAGGGAAAAATTTTCGTACTTTCCCATCAAAGAAGGCTAGGAATGAACGGGTGTTGTTTTTGAAGCTTATAGATGAAATTTCAAAAACTAACCAAATATCTAGAATCAGCATTGAAAATGAGTAAGAGATGAAGTTTCCACGCAATTCCGAAACAATGAAAAATTTCGTACTTTCCGACCAAAGAAGGCCAGAAACGAACGGGCGTCGTTTTTGGAGCAAATGGATGAATTTTCAAAAACTAACCAAATATCTAGAATCGGCATTCAAAAATGAGTAAGAGAGGAAGTTTCCATGCAATTTCGGAGACAGTGATAAATTTTCGTATTTTCCAACCAAAGAAGGCCAGAAATGAACGTGCGCCATTTATGAAGTGTATGGAATAATTTTCATAAACTAACCAAATATCTAGAATCAGCATTCAAAAATGAGTAAGAGAGGAAGTTTCCATTCAATTCTGAGACAGTGAAAAATTTTCATACTTTCCAACCAAAGAAGGCCAGAAACGAACAGGGGTCTTTTTGGAGCAAATGGATGAATTTTAAAAAACTAACCAAATATCTAGAATCATCATTCAAAAATGAGTAAGAGAGGAAGTTTCCTCGCAATTCCGAGAAAGTGAAAAATTTTCTTACTTTCCGGCCAAAGAAGGACAGAAACGAAGGGCCGCCGTTTTTGAAGCGTAAGGATGAATTTTCATAAACTAACTATATATCTAGAATCCGCATTGAAAAATGAGTAAGAGGAAGTTTCCACGCAATTCCGAAACAGTGAAAAATTTTCGTACTTTTCGACCAAAGAAGGTGAGAAATGAACGGGCGCCGTTTTTTATGCGTATGGATGAATTTTCATAAACTAACCAAATATCTAGGATCAGCATTCAAAAATGAGTAAGAAATGAAGTTTCCATGCAATTCCGAGACAGTGAAAATTTTTTGTACTTTTCAACCAAAGAATTCCAGAACGAACGGGCACCTTTTTCGAGGAAATAGACGAATTTTTAAAAACTAACCAAATATCTAGAATCAGCATTCAAAAATGAGTGAGAGATAAAGTTTTTACGAAATTCTGAGATAGTGAAAAATTTTCGTACTTTCCGACCAATGAAGCCCATAAACGAATGTGCGCCTTTTTCGAGGAAATGGATGAATTTTCAAAAACTAACCAAATATCTACAATTGGCTTTCAAAAATGACTGAGATATAAAGTTTCACGTAATTCCGAGACAGTGAAAAATTTTCGTACTTTCCGGCCAAATAAGGCTAGAACGAACGGGCGCCGTTTTTAAAGTGTAAGGATGAATTTTCATAAACTAACCAAATATATGGAATTAGCATTCAAAAAATAGTAGGAGATGAAGTTTCCACACAAATCCGAGATAGTGGAAAATTTTTGTACTTTCTAACCAAAGAAGGAAGAAACGAATGGTCGGCTTTTTGGAGCTAATGGGTGAATTTTCAAAAACTAAACAAATATCTAGAATCCGCATTCAGAAACGAGTAAGAGAGGAAGTTTCCATGCAATTCCGAGACAGTGAAAAATTTTCCTACTTTCCGACCAAAGAAGGCCAGAAAGGAACGGGCGCCATCTTTGAAGAGTATGGATAAATTTTCATAAACTAACAAAATATCTAGAATCAGCATTCAAAAATGAGTAAGAGAGGAAGTTTCCACGCAATTCCAAGACAGTGAAAAATTTTCGTACTTTCCTACCAAAGAAGGCCAGATGGGAACGGGTGCCGTTTTTGGAGCAAATGGATGAATTTTGAAAAACTAACCTAATATCTAGAATCAGCATTCAAAAATGAGTAAGAGAGGAAATTTCCACGCACTTTCGAGAATGTGAAATTTCATACGTAACAAAAGAATGCCCAAAACGAACGGGCACTGTTTTTGAAGCGTGTGGATGAATTTTCATAAACTAACCAAATATCTAGAATCCGCAATAAAAAATGAGTAAGAGAGGAAGTTTCCACACACTTTTAAGACAGCGAAAAATTTTCGTACGTTCCTACCAAAGAAGGCCAGCAACGGACGGGCTCCGTTTTTTAAGCGTATCGATGAAGTTTTGTAAACTAACCAAATATCTAGAATTAGCATTCAAAAATGAGTAAGAGAGGATGTTTCCACGCAGTTCAGAGACATTGAAAATTTTTTGTACTTTCCGACCAAAGAAGGATAGAAACAAACGGGCGCCGATTTTGAAGCGTATGGATGAATTTTTGTAAGCTAACCAAATTTCTAGAATCAGCATTCAAAAATGAGTAAGAGCTAAAGTTTCCACGCAATTCTGAGAAAGTGAAAAATTTTCGTACGTTCCGGCCAAAGAAGGCCTGAAATGAACGGGCACCATTTTTGAAGCGTATGGATGAATTTTCCTAAACTAACCAAATATCTAGAATCCGCATTCAAAAATGAGTAAGAGATGAAGTTTCCACGCACTTCCGAGATAGTGAAAAATTTTCGTACGTTCCTACCAAAGAAGGCCAGAAAAGAACAGGCGCTCTTTTTGTAGCATAAGGATGAATTTTCATAAACTAACCAAATATCTGGAATCTGCACTAAAAAATGAGTAAGAGAGGAGTTTCCACGCAATTTCGAGACATTGAACAATTTTCGTACTTTTCGACCAAAGAATGCCACAAACGAATGGGCGTCTTTTTTGAGGAAATGGATGAATTTTTAAAAACTAACCAAATATCTAGAATCAGCCTTCACAAATGAGTAAGAGATGAAGTTTCCACGTAGTTACAAGACAGTGAAAATTTTTTGTACTTTCCAACCAAAGAAGGGCAGAAACAAACGGGCGCCGTTTTTGAAACGTATGGATGAAATTTCATAAACTAACCAAATATCTAGAAACACCAATAAAAAATGAGTAAGAGACGAAGTTTCCACGCATTTCCGAGACAGTGAAAAATTTTCGTACATTCCGACCAAAGAAGGCCACAAACGAACGGGCGCCTTTTTGAAGTGTATGGATGAATTTTCATAAACTAACCAAATATCTAGAATCTGCATTCAGAAATGAGTAAGAGAGGAAGTATCGACACAGTTCCGAGACAGTGAATAATTTTTGTACGTTTCGACCAACGAAAGCCAGAAATGAACAGTCACTGTTCTTGAAGCGTATGGATGAATTTTCGTAAACTAACCAAATATCTAGAATCAGCATTCAAAAATGAGTAAGAGATGAAGTTTCCACGCAATTCCGAGAATGTGAAAAATTTTCGTACATTCCGACCAAAGAAGGACAGAAACAAACGGGTGCCGTTTTTGGAGCAAATGGATGAATTTTCAAAAACCAACCAAATATCTAGAATTAGCTTTCAAAAATGAGTAAGAGAGGAAGTTTCCACGCAATTCCAAGTGAGTGAAAAATTTTCTTACTTTCCGACCACAGAAGGCCAGAAACGAACGGGCGCCGTTTTTTAAGCGTATGGATGAATTTTCATAAACTAACCAAATATCTAGAATCCGCATTCAAAAATGAGTAAGAGATGAAGTTTCCATGCAATTCCGAGACAGTGAAAAATTTTCGTACTTTTCGACCAGAGATGGCCAGAGACGAACGGGCTCAGTTTTTGGAGCAAATGGCTGAATTATGAAAATCTAACCAAATATCTAGAATCAGCATTCAAAAATGAGTAAGAGATAAAGTTTCCACATAAATACGAGATAGTGAAAAATTTTCGTACTTTCCGACCACAGAAGATGAGAAACGAACGGGCATCGTTTTTGAAGTGTACGGATGAATTTTAATAAACTAACCAAATATCTAGAATCAGCATTCAAAAAATGAGTAGGATAGGAAGTTTCCACGCAATTTAGAGATACTGAAAAATTTTCATACTTTCCGAACAAAGAATTCCAGAAACGAGCGGGCGCCGTTTTTGAAACGTAGGGATGAATTTACATAAACTAACCAAATATCTAGATTCCACATTCAAAAATGAGTAAGAGATGAAGTTTCCACGCAATTTTGAGACAGTAAAAAAAATTTCGTACTTTCCGGCCAGAGAAAGCCAGAAACAAACGGGCGCCATTTTTGGAGCAAATAGATGAATTTTCAAAAACTAACCAAATATCTAGAATCAACATTCAAAAATGAGTAAGAGATCAAGGTTCAACGCAACTCCGAGACAGTGAAAAATTTTCGTACTTTCCGACTAAAAAAGGCCAAAAAACTAATGGTCGCCGTATTTTGGAACAAATGGATGAATTTTCAAAATCTAAGCAAATATCTAGAATCACCATTAAAAAATTAGTAAGAGAGGAAGTTTCCACGCAATTCCGAGAGAGTGAAAAATTTTCGTACTTTACGACCGTAGAAGTCAAGAAATGAACGGGCTCCGTTTTTAAAGCGTATGGTTGAATTTTCATAAAATTACCAAATATCTAGAATCCACATTCAAAAATGAGTAAGAGATCAAGTTTCAACGCAATTCCGAGACAGTGAAAAATTTTCGTACTTTCCGACCAGAGAATGCCAGAAACGAACGGGCACCGTTTTTGGAGCAAATGAATGAATTTTCAAAAACTAACCAAATATCTAGAATCAGCATTCAAAAATGAGTAAGAGAGGAAGTTTCCACGCAATTCCGAGACAGTGAAAAATTTTCGTACGTTCTGACCAGAGAAGGTCAGAAACGAATGGGCGCTGTTTTTGAAGCGTATGGATGAATTTTCATAAGCCAACCGAATATATAGAATCATCATTCAAAAATGAGTAACAGATGAAGTTTCCACGCAATTCCGAGATAGTGAAAAATTTTCGTACTTTACGACCGTAGAAGTCAAGAAATGAACGGGCTCCGTTTTTAAAGCGTATGGTTGAATTTTCATAAAGTTACCAAATATCTAGAATCCGCATTCAAAAATGAATAAGAGATCAAGTTTCCACGCAATTCGAAGACAGTGAAAAATTTTCGTACTTTCCGACCAGAGAAGGCCAGAAACGAACGGGCACCGTTTTTGGAGCCAATGGATGAATTTTCAAAAACTAACCTAATATCTAGAATCAACATTCAAAAATGAGGATGAGAGAAAGTTTCCACGCAATTCATAGATAGTGAAAAATTTTCGTTCTTTCCGACCAAAGAATGCTAGAAACGAACGGGCGCCGTTTTTGAGGCTTATGGATGAATTTTGATAAACTAACCAAATATTTAGAATCAGCATTCGAAAATGAGTAAGAGATGAAGTTTCCACGCAATTCTGAGACAGTGAAAAATTTTCGTAATTTCCGAAGGCTAGAAACGAACGGGCATCTTTTTTGAGCAAATGGATGAATTTTCAAAAATTAACCACATATCTAGAATCAACATTCAAAAATGTGTAAGAGAGGAAGTTTCCACGCAATTCCGAGATGGTTAAAAATTTTCGTACTTTTCGACCAAAGAATGCAAGAAATGAACGGGCACCCTTTTTGAAGCGTATGGATGAATTTTCATAAACTAACCAAATATCTAGAATCTACATTCAAAAATGAGTAAGAGATGAAGTTTCCACGCAATTCCGAGAAGTGAAAAATTTTTGTACTTTCCGACCAGAGAAGTCCTGAAATGGACAAGCGCCGGTTTTGAAGCGTATGGATGAATTTTCATAAACTAACCCTAAAATCATATTAGCCCATGCTTCCCTTTTTATTTTGGGGTATTCCATATGCCATATTTATGTCATTTGAGAATTTATGGAAAGAGAAGCACCCTATGTTTTCCCATCGATGCAACTATCCCATATTGTATGGAAAGAGAAACACCCCATGTTTTACCATTGGTGCAACTATCCCATACTATTCCTGTCTCTCAGGAAATGGCTTGATCCTGTTAGGATGGCTGCACCCAAGAGGGGGGTGAATTGGGTGTTTACAAAATTTTCGTTCAAAACTTAACTAATCAAATATCCAAATCATAAGTTAATCAAAATGTTGGATGTTGAAAACTGATTGCATGCTTGGAAAACAATATAGGTTAATGAAGATGAAAGAGCAGAAAGCACACAACGATTTATCCTGGTTCGGCCCTCTCTGACCTACATCCAGTCCCCAGAGCACCTCTGAGATTTT